>JAIFHY010000292.1:0-27020 GCA_022264835.1 Melampsora americana | reverse complement strand
CTGTTCCCAGTATCCTGGCATCTTCAAGTACTCTGAGGTGAGGAAGCAACTGAAGCTGGAGAGGAAGAGAGTATAACTTTGAGTACAAAAACTGCACGCGTCACACACATCTGATATCTAGATCGCCTTCAGATGGTAATAAAGATAGATAGACACGTTTTCAAGACGCAACTAACACAACACACATACAATAAGACTAAGAAAGGAAAATATGAAAATGGTACTAGCTACATCCTGCACCAACATCTGATCAATCACCTCAAAACCCATCTGACAGTGATGGGGTTGACAATTTTACCGTAACAATACTCGATCAAAACCGATACTTTTGAGGCGATTTTCTTGAGGATCGATTGTCTCAGAGTCTACTGTAACACATTCTTGGCTTTACCACTTAGACACACTCAACAAAGTTTCACGCTGCAACCGGTGGAAGCGTGTCAGAAGCAGCGAGGGACTTGGTTGAGTTTAGGTCTTAGAAAACAAATTGAAAAGAGGATTAGAGGGTGAATTGTAATGGTTTTGAAACCAAACTCGCAAGTCAGGTGGTTCATGCCTGCGAAGGGTAAATATAAGTATAAACCACCCACCATCTTCAGAAAGTCATTTTTGATGTTCCCCTGCTGTGAGTCGCTGTGCACGGTGGAGTATTCTTCTGCTGACCCCCGCTGACCTCTGCTCATGAGTTTTTCGTGTGGATCCTTGAAGATATTTCACTCAACAGATGGCCTTTTCCATCTCCTTATTTGAACTTTACGTATAGTTCAAACATTGCAGTCTCCCCAAAAAAACCCAGACGAATCTCAAGCTTTCTTTAGCTCTCTTTCCACCACAGCACCACTTTGTCTCCACATCCGAACACCAGCCAGCTTACATTGAGCTTCTGTCGTCTTCACAAAACTCTCAACTTGAAGCTACAGCGCAATCTTTTCTCTTCTCCTTACTCAAAATTCCCCAAAATCCCTAAGACACACATCATGGCATCGTTTCGGCCACCACCTTCCTGCTTTTACTTTACCTGATCAGTAACATTGGGATACCGCTTACCCAAGCTAATCCAAGTCAATCTTCTGAAGAAAAGTTTATCACTGTCAAGAATGGAACGTTCTACAAGGACTGCGAGCCTACTTATTTGGTCTCCATGAATTATTGGTCTGCAATGTAAGCCTACATGAGTCGATTTGTTGGTTACATCAGGCTGAGATTGAAGGTGACTTTCAGGAATTTGGCCGCGAGTGAGGTGGCAGGTGGCAACTTGAGCAGGTTTCAAACTGAAGTCAAACAAATGGCCGATCGAGGTATCAACAATGTCCGAATCGTGAGTTTCCCCTTTTTTTGCACCTCGAATGCGTATCGTTTGAATTAACCCATACGTCACTTGGGTTTCAGATGGCTGCATCAGAGGCTTCGGGAAATGGCATTCAACCCTTTAGAATGTATCCTGCCCTTCAAGAATCACCCGGCGTTTGTAAGTCGCATTACAAGTCTTGCAGATAAGTTGGATTTTTGATCTCGTATTGATCAACACAGACAATGAGGAGATCTTTGTCGGACTCGATCGTGCCTTGGTGGAGTTTGCTAAACATGATATCAGCGTGATTATGACTCTACATAACTTCTGGCAATGGTTAATCCTCATCCTATTCTTCTTCACATGTGTTGTTATCTATTGGTATCTACCTCGGTGTCATGTAGTGACTCATTCCGCTTCGATCAATTTATGAATCATAGGTCTGGAGGTTATCTCAATATGTGAGCTGGGCCACATCAGATTCAGACATCCCGTACCCTCCTTCGTGAGTAGCTTCCTTTCCATCTGTATTCTCGTGTTTGTATTTAACTAAACCGTTTAATCTTCTGGGTCGTGTGCGGCTCTTCGGAAGGTGGGACCCAGCCCTCAACCCGCCTTATGGGGACTATACCACAAATGGCACATACGATATTTTCACGCAATACAGCGCAAGGTTCTAGTAAGGAGTCCCCGAAATATTCCAATTTGAATTATATCATCAAGTTGATTGTCGCCTTTCATCTCGTCTTACAGCAACGACAGCTCGATTACCAACACTACTCAAACCTGGTTCCGCAATCACATCTCGAAAGTTATCAATCGAGTCAATACTATCACCGGAGTGGCTTACAAGGATGATCCAACCATTATGACATGGGAACTTACCAATGAACCTCAAGAGCCACCTCTAAGTTGGTAGGTAACTTTTTTAGCATACACATTACTCAACACGTGAAGCTAAACATTGCGAGTATGTGCTTAGGGTAGTGGATTCGGCAACATATATCAAATCCTTGGCTCCACACCAACTTGTTACTGTTGGTTTTGAAGGTAAAAATGGCGAATGGTGGTTCAAACGAGTACATGCTCCTGATGTGATCGATTACGCTTGCGGGTATGTAGTTTTGGGTTTATGCTGTACCTCGTGAAATGATGCTTGACTGAGATTGGGATTGTTATTAGACATCTCTGGGTACAGAACTGGGTAAGACCTGTAGAGCATTCAAAATATGTTCATGAACTGACCATATTATTGTACAAAGGGTTACTATGATCCTTTGGATCCCACTGACGGTAACTTGACTCTTGCTGAGAGTTTTGCAACTGGATTTCTTCGAAACCTGAGCCAATGGAGCTTGGATCTCAATAAGGTTGGTTCATCCTATGCTATCGCTTTGCTGTTAAAGATTTGATTCGAGCTAACAAACTGGAAATATGATTGACCGGCTACAGCCGGTCGTTCTCGAAGAATTCGGAATGGCAAGAGATAATTGGGAGAACGTAGCAAAAGGAGCGCCGACTCACTATTATCTTTACAAGTTAGCTCTCGATCTTTTTTCCTTGACTCATCCACTCGTGTTTGTCATTGAAACCGATTCACGTTATCTTCATGCGATGATAATAGTGCGGAGGCGCACACGACTCACAAGGATCGCTATTTTAAGTTTGTGATTTCACATGTAGTAGATTACTTCAAGAAGGGCTTGGGATGGCATGGTACTGGGTCAGTATAACATTTTCCCTGACTCTTTTCCATTATGTCTATTCAGTCTAACTTTTCTTTCGAAATCAATCAGCCCATGGGCGTATGGTGGGATTTGGAGACCAACGGATGCTAAAAACAAATTCAATATGTCTTGGGCAGGTGAGTTGAAACAATTTGACCTCAGAATTTGTCCCGGTACTGAAAGCTTTTTTCATATCACGATCAGGGGACCCACCTCACGAGGTACGTTTTTAGAGATATTGTCTATGACAATATTAAAAATCGCTGATCTTCATTCTTTGACAGGCTGATGGTTGGTATGATCTCTACGATACCGATAATGCGATGCAAATTGTACAAGATCAGGCAGATGAAGTCAAAGAATTTCTTGATTCATTCAAAACTTCAAACTCTTCATCAACTCTTCATCGTGCTCTCCCGCTTTGAGTAGCAAGGCCAACTCTGGGTAATTACCTCTTTCACATTGCATATTCATCTACATCTCAACGATTCAAGAGGTGGTGACTAGCGATGGCAAGAGTAATCGTGCAGCTTGAATTTTTTTTCATGGACACTGACTTGGTTATGTGATTACTTCCATTGTGTCGGTGACGATTTGTTTGCATTGCCATACATTTGTCTTTACTTTTCTTTATTTCTACTACCATGTATCATCTCTGCTCTCATGATTCTATCCATTGGGAATGATATATAATCATCCTGTTTATGTGTATGTGTGCGGAATATTGCCACTGGTAGCTTCTTTCGACTTAACAGGGACTTCTTGTGGTATCGTATGGTTTAAAAGCTTTACACAATTGAAGACAAAGGTTTGGATGTTCCTTAATAAAACAAAGTGGACGTGAAACTAAACATACAACATGTATTGCGTGTAGAATCACGAATTCGCGAGAAAAAGAACAAAAAGAGTCACCCAGGCAAGGGCTAGGATCGCACTCGAGGGTACCCAGAATTTCCAACTTGATCTAAACTACAAATGTGCTACTAAGATACATCTATCATTGGACGGCCGGGAAGCGATTGCTAGCATTCAGGACAGATTGATGTGGTGGGTTAGGATTGTAAGGATTGAGAGGACTCGCATTCTGATAATTGTTGATACCACTAGACTGTTGAGGATTAAAGCCCGCAGAAGGCTGGAAAACATTGGAAGCAAATTGATTGACCCTAGCTTGTTGGGCATTCTGCTGATTGAAGCCTGCTTGCTGTTGGTAAAGTGCTTGAGTATGTTGAGGTGGTAAAGGCTGAGACGAATAAGGACTAGAGGTCGGTTGCATGAAATTAGTGGACATTCCAGTGTTTTGCATTCCATAGGTAGGAGTAGAAGCGAAGCCCATGGATGGTCCCATGTTCACTTGCTGAGGTTGCATGGACTGTCCCATGTTGGTTTGCTGAGGCTGCATAGGCATCATTCCGTTCATCATGCCTGACATTCCAAAGCCACCATTTTGCATCATTTGATTATTCATCATATTATCTTGACCGTATCCATTGTTATACATCATAATATCGTTCTCAATCCTTGAACGGTATTAGCATTGGCATTTCAGCTGAGAACCCCGCCTACTTGTCAGGAAGGGCCACTGCCTGAGTACCCGGTGCGGCATGAGGTATACTCCAAAGATCAGGTAAGGCAGATCGGAAAGAGGCATCAGGTCCTTCTGGAATCGGCAGATGAACGAGGTAAAGTGCACATGCTCGAAAGTCTTGGATTAACGCGTACGAGCTCATCTGTCAAGAAGAAGGAGAGTGAAGAACGAAGAAAGGTTAGTTGAGTTCAAGAAGGTCGGAGGTCAAGAGGTCATAAAGTGACTCAACTGCAATCGTATCGTAGCGATTCCCATCTGATTACAACACACCTCGACAGTATATAGCAAGGGTGCGCTTGGGTTTCGTTGTAAGTTTTTAATATCTAAGCTTTTTGATGATGATCCGACCAACGCGTTCGTTGTCTCTCCCAATCGTCCCGTAACCTTGAAGTCTTCTCAGACCTGATTCGGCCTCAGAACGAGTTAATTGTCCAGTGACCATAATGTAGTAATCTGATAATGTTGAGGATGATTTGAAATTTATCTTGATGGTTCAAATGAAGTGGATGAAGGAGAGGGTCTTCATGAGTCAAACCAACTGATACATATACAAATTCGAGTTGTACTGTAATGCCCGGGGGTCAGAGGCGGTCCCAAAATCAAAAGTGGTAAACCGACATCATCCTGCGGGTAGTACACAAGCTTCCCTCTCAAACATCATGAGAAGTTCCAAAACACTGCTAAAATATCTACATCACTTCTGATGTATGTGATCTTTGATGTTTGTGTGATCCTCCCTTAATAAAGTGGTCAGAAGAAGTGATACTCACTAGGAGCCAAACATGTGGGCATTGGAGTGAAGGTTGGTGACTAGTACCTAAAAAGTGTGTTTGTATGAATCATTTTGAACTAGGCAGAGGTCAATATTAATGTGTTCTGATGTCCCCTCAGCATAATAGTGATTTGAGTGTTTGTCATAAGCACAATGACCAGTTCCAAAGACGTTCAACTGTGGGCCCAGGGTATGGTGGATAGGGTATTGTTTATATGTGTGGCTTCAAGATGATTAGCTGTGGTGGGTCGCGGGCATGTAGGTTGAGGCAGAGAATGGTTCTTTTGCAACGAGTCTCTCACATTCAGCATAGTAGTCCAATGTGAGCCTCACTGTAGTCTAAATATGTGTCTTTGATCATACCTATAACTATTTCCAAGATCAAAGGGGTCTACTCCAAAGATTCTAGACTGGGCTGATACTCACTCATGAAATCTGTGCGTTTAAAAAGCCTTCACGATTGAACCAAATATCAACAAAGATCAACGGCCAGCAATTTCCGACAAGGTCTTTTGTTTATTATATTAAGAGGCAGTTCTGCGCCCTGAAGATTGATTTACAATTGTATCATATAAAAACAGATGATGATTACAGACGATTGGAATTGATATTATAGATCAATACTTCTACCATTTGCTCCTTTTTATTACCCAATGCACAGTCATTTCATAAGCACGTTCGTAAAAAAGAACTCAGGTTGAAATCGTGAATACGTAGGAGAACAGGTGACTCTGATGCTAAGTGTTATAATTGGAAGATAACGGACGGCCCATTGCCCTAGAAAGAGATGTGTTGAAAACTTAAAATTAATGGTACACTGTATTACACACTACTCTCTTCCAATCGATGAGATCGATGATAATCAGAAACCGAAGCGTTTCTACGACTTTGCCCACCATTGTAGCGTGTGGGTCCGGTTGTAGATGCATTGTTCGACAAGCGCGACTACAGAATACCAGGCCACATTTAGGACCTACGGTCATGTAATCATCTGACTGTAAGCCTACTAGATAGGAATCAGAGAGATCGTAGAGAAGTAAAGATAAAAACTGACAAGTTGCGCAGTTGGTTCCCATTACTCCACATACTGCACACACGGCCTATCGAATCAATGAGAGAGATCAGTCCTCAATATCACATTGAATCGCAATCAATGTTATATAGCGCTCACCTCCACATTTAATCGACTATCTGCCTCAAGAGCCTGTAAGACTGGATCCATCCCCACCGCTATCGAAGAGCTCTCCTCTTCGTCATCCCGTCCCTGCACATTCTTACATTTCGTCTTTGTGTTCATATCTTCGTCGGATCGCCAATTTTCTTCTTCTTCATCTTCTTCCTCTAAATCTTCATCAATGTCCCAATCAAAATATCCTGACAGGCGAGACTGTTCATCTGCTACAAGAACATTCTGAAGCCGTTCTTCAATTGACAGACCGCCGGATGAGGAGGCGATTGAATCTAAGGGTGCTTCTGGTTCTTTGAAGTACTTGAAGCACAATAAAAGTCAATTGTGATAGCTGGTACGGCTGGGGTGGTGATAGAGCTGCAGCATCGTCTATGCCGACGGCCAAGAAAGAAAGGAGGTGCTGTGACCTTGGAATTCGAGGATAGCGGTTGAGCAGGAAGGACTGATCACGCTACTAGGTCGAGCTAGGCCGGTGGTGAGCCGGGGAAGACCAAGTGCAGGTGAAGTAGATGAGCGAGGCAAAACTGGTTGGTTTTGAAATATTGGTTTTGCCCAATCATTACTAAGCGCGGGTGGGACACCCGTTGGCATCACTGGAAACATGGAATGATTGCGGCTGTGTCGGTAAGATGGACGGGGGATGGTACAGTTTCTGGCGGTTGCTCGAGGGCGTTTCAAGAGCGTTTAAGCGTTCGTAGGCTTTGAATGAATGCGTCAGCAACCTTGGTACCCACTCCACCGGGTAATTCCGAGATCCTGATGATCACAAACCACAATGACGAGCTGAGCTTGACCCACTGAGAAAGTTTGAAGTTGGATCGATTGGGATTGGCGAGAGGCTTGGTTGGGAATTGTCAAATGGCCAACGAGCGAGGGCTAATAAATATGAGAGCAAGATAACGATCGTTCGGGTAAGTTTTGTGTCTTGGCTAAGCGATCGAGGCTTGTGGTGCGTGAGATAGAGGAAAGGGTCTGGCTCGAGGGCGAATAGGCGAGGCGGAGCGAGGAGACGGAGAGGGGGGAAGCAGGTGAGAAGTTGATGATTGTTCGATACCGATTAACTGAAGTTGGATAGAAAGTTGGATGATTGAGTAAACGAAGAGCCCCGATGTGCGGCACCATCTTTCACCAAGGGTTAGATTGAAAACGACCCTAGAGTCTGAAACGGCTTCGAGGGAGTGGTTTGAGTTACCATGGCAATAGGAGAGAGCACGAGAAGTGAAACGAAATCCAAAGGACAGATTGAGGTCCAACTTTATTGCGAAAGGATTGATTGAAGTACCCAGACGTTGACATCAGGTTTGCGATGGGAGACAGGTGTTGTAGTTTCCAAATAAGAACTTCGTTCTACTGGGTTTAGGCTCAAGTTGACATTGTAAGCCAGTGATGAAGCCAACGAGCACCGGCGATGATACGTTCAGATGGATCAGGTAGGATTGTTTCTTGAACTCTACTATGAGAAGTTGAACGGAAGAAGGAATTGGTAGGAGAGCTTAATGTTAAGCTTCTAGGACTAGCCGATGAAGGTTGAGAACCGACTTCGGCAAGGTAAATACTACGGATTCATCCATCAGTCTTTAGGATACTCTATGCCATCTCTTCAAGCTATCTGTGGCAGATTTCAAACAGATGATATACTCACCTGGCTAAGTTCAAACAAGCTGCACTGGAGCCCAATTTGGCTGCAAGGGTGAATCGATCGACGGCCAACTGAAGTTTATGATTCACAAAATTCATCTAAACCCATCTCATCAGCTTGACGTTCATGACGTTTGTCTCACAAAAGTAGCGATCTGCAATGATCGGCGTTCAATAACTGAGATCTATACTTACTTGAGCTTCCCATAGTAAATTCTCAACTCGAACTTTGTGTGCTTCTTCATCTTCATGTGCTGATAAATATAATGCTTCGTCTGATCCCAAGACTGAACTAACACTGCTGGTGACGTTAAATCAACCGCAGGGATCTGAGGGTACTGATTGCTGTTCGTGGTTCATTATTTCGCTTGATGAATTGGAACTCGACTCATGACTGCTGGTACAGCTTTTCAATAGCGGGTGAAGCCGGCGACAGTGAATAAGGTTTGTTGAGAGGTGGTAATAAACGGCGAGCAGTCAGGCCGAGTGAGACAAGCCAACAGTAATACCTTCTGTAATCAATAGTTCGGACCTTGGCCGTGCGCTTCAAGCTGAGCGCGTTGAGCTAGAATAGGTTTGACATTTGATACTGCTTTATGTGAAAAGATGCAGTCAGTGGTAAACAAACTGATAGACTGCTAAAAAAAGCAGTCAAGTAGAGGTCAATTAGACTTGATTACACCAAAAGTCAAGATAATTGAAAGCGAGGGGACAGGACCACAATTTTCGATAGATCAACAGATTAATGATGAGTTTCTAATCTTGTTTATCTTCACCAAGGTTAAGGCTGAGCCCAAGAAGAATGAAAGGTTTCCCTCAAAGAATGATTCACTATAAGCGAGAACAGAAAAATGAGAAGGATTAGAAAGAGATAAAGAAGATAAAGTGTAGATGAGGTAAAGAGCTGATCGATCAAGATACTCCAATGAAACTTTCGATCAAACTGATTCACCTTTTCATTCGTTCTTTCTTTATAATTAATATGTAATCAGATCTGTTCAAAAAGTTTCATTTTTTGTACAAATATGACAATGTGCAAGGAACTCTCCATCGAATATCCTCAGATTGAATTTTGAATTTTTTATAAAGTTCCGATTGTAAACCCAAACTTAAACAAGTCCCTCGCCCGCGAGACCGAGGCTCGAGCGAGGAACTCACCGCTAAAACCGGATTTTCCGTCTGTGGCTCAAGAAATGCTACATCTAAATCCCCGTTTTGTTTCTGAATGAAGAGGGCTTGAAAAGATGGCAGGAGGACAGCAAAGGGCCAGTACAAGTTGCTTTTACAAAATGATGTGGTACAAAACCAAACCAAGGGGGATTCTCATCAATCTTCCCATGTGGCTCCTCGGGTTAGCTCGGAGTTCCCTTTCTGCCATGCTGAGCAAAGTTTTTCTATACAACGCGTTCGGAACTTCGACGTGATCCAGGATCGTCGCCAGCTGAGCTATACCTTATACATCTATGTATGTATGGTCATTGTCGTCACCGAAGTGGATAATCCTTGGCAATATTCAGACACTTCTCTTTTGAGAAAATTTTACAAACCCAGACTTGATGGATTTTGACCTTATAACTTTTTGCTTATCCATCACTCGATCAAATGCTTCTCAATTTGTAGCCCTTGTAACGCGGATATTTTTGACCGTATTTACACCGCGGGAGTGCATGAGGTGCCACTCCTAAAAGTCAAAGCTGCCAAGAAACGCCAAGACATCAGAACAAACACACGAAAGATAAAAGAGCAGCGCAGATTGGACTTTGTCTTGTTGAGGACTGATTAGATTAAGAAGATCTATCATTTCCTTTTGTCATGTTGCATTTGGATTTCTTTAGGTGATTTATAAACATGAAGTGAATTGGCTTGAGCTTCGCTATGCCTAACTTGAACCCTGTTTGCTCGTAGTAGCCTGAAAGTATCTTGATTGTACGACATAATCGACGGAAAGCACATGCCTGATCTCCTACATAATCTCATGTGCTTTTTGCTCATCTCCATCCTCACCAAGGCATGGCACTTCCATATATAAAACTTTGAAAACCTAAACCAAGATATTAAGCGTACTGGAGCGAGAGAGTTCAGGGAAGCTTGCTGCAACAAGCCTGAACAGACCCAGTCTTTTCAGAAAGGCTTGACCTCAAGCCGTGATCCGGAAGCTATCCGGTGGGTTGAGGCTATTACATACTCCGAACCGGCGGATAAATCTGCATATCCGGACCGGTCGGACAATAGCCGACCGGTTTTTTTCTGGGAAACCTTCCATTCGATAGCCGATCCGGATATCCGTCCAGATATCCGGATCCTGACGCCCGGCCCTGAAACATTGGCCGCCGGCCCCAAAAAAACCTCGATCAAGTTAATTTGTAGAAAAAATGAAGTTGTATCATCGATTTTCCCCCCCTTTTCCCCTTTTCCCTTCCACTCATCTTTCTGTTCATCATCCGGTTCAACTTCGGTTACAGAAAAAAACTCGATTGATTTGCTGTGTTGTCGGCCTCTGAGCTACAAACTAGCATCCCATACGGTGTGCACAATATCCATTGGTTATCTGACGGATAACCGGCTTCCTCATACCTACATTTGACCTCCGAACCGGTCGGTTTATCCGATTATCAGAGGTCTCCAGGGCCCCTGACCAAACTATGGGAACCGGCGGATTACCTGTTGGATATCCGTTGGATGTCGGTTCCGGATCACGGCTTGAGCTTGACCAAGTGTGCCCGCAAGATTTGAGCACATTGGCGGGGATTTGGTGACAGACTTGGCCAAATTTCCTGTATCTTGAGAAAAAAATGCATTGACATAGACAGGTACACATCTCACACCACGAAAAGCAAGGGTGGGGAATTTAATCAACTTCAAGGTTTGCGGGTCACAAACAGTAAAAAATCAACTATCTGGATTTATCCTTTGTCATTAATGTTCCAGCCTTCATATGTGTTTTCATCAATATAAATGATGGAACAGAAGAGGGAAAACATCATGTCAAAGGTTTGAGCCAGTTCTTGTCCAGAATTAACCCAGTCTTAATGAACATGATGTAATTGTTATGAAAATTGCACACCTTGTCAATTAATCTGTCTGTGAAAAATTGTTAACATTTTTCTGTATTTTGTGTAACCCTTTGTGTGAAGGAATGAACGTCAACCAACTTATCATTGGATGTGAACTCAGACAAGGAGGTGACTGTATAGATTTATCTCTGATCAAGATCAATCCAATATGACGCAATTGAGTGAAGGATTCTAAGTGATGCTTGAAATTATAGAAAAATATATCTGAATGGTTTCAAGCCATCAATATTTATGCACAGCAGAAAACATCTTATGTAAGGTTTTGCAATGAGCATATTATGAGTTCCATGAGTATTGCCAAATGTTGCATATAGGCATTTGTACCATCCAAATCACCTGCTCTACCCGTACATATGTGAAATTAGTCAAAGCAGAAAAAGGTATATTTTCTTGAACTTGTCAGGTTGATTTTTTGAGCCCATGAGCTCTGCCACAGCTATGTTATAAGCTACATAGGCTTTTGAACATATCCATGCTCTGCGGAATAAACATTTCTCCTTTGCAATGTGAACAATATTCAAATGAAGACAGATTATGGCACCATTTTCATTAGCTTGTGCCCCTTCCAAGGATATACAGGTTTTAACAAGTGTATATTTCTGGTATGATCTATTGTCACAGGTTAGCACTAGAGATGAAGGAAGGCAGCCACAATCCTTTCCTATTGATCATGGAGATTGTCAGATGGGGAAGGTATACAACTGATGCAATACAATAAATTCAAATAGAACTAATATGTGACATGTGTTAGTTCTTTCACAACCTGTTACATGTAGATTTGTAACAGTTGCCTCTGAATGGCTGTACGGTCTGTGGAGACTTCTGCAAGAGTTGGAAGCTGGCTTTTGGCATTGCAGGTAGGTGCCATATCTTTCAACTCCTTTGAAATCTAAGAAGCCTATCAATCAAAGAGTTGACCCTGTGACCAAGAGATAGAAGTCCTTGGATCCTTTGGAAACACCTTAAGCCAGGTGTTGATGAGACACAGTGTGGAGATCAACACCTAGGTGGTGGTGTTCACTTTCTCTTACAACTTTCATAATTCATTTTATATAATAACCCAAGGCAAAGACGCAACCACATATTCAGTACAAGTGCGTAATCAGAATCAAATCATTCTATATTTTATATTCAATAAGCTCAAAGCCATAAGTCAATAATTATCTCAAATTAGACTTGAGTAAAACAAAAAATGATTTGAATAAATTACATTATCTGTATCATTCATTCCTTTACAATTCATTATTCCATTACATACAACAATATTTGTACAAATCAACACATTACATATATAATCAACAACAGAAATGTGATACATACAGTTAGAATAAATCAGAAGAGTCAAAAAATACCACATCAAATAATCATGGAAGATAACATATTGAGAAGTGATTACTAGTTATTTGGGTAAACAAATAGAATAGAAAGAAAAAAGAAGGGAGAGACATTCCTAGAATGAGGCTCAGATGCAAAAACAATGGAGGTTGAAAGCTTAGATTAAAAAAACAAATAATGTAATCAAAAGTTAATTATCATCATATCAGTTTGTTTCAATTGAAGAGACAAAGAAAGAATACAAATATTAAATGCCTAAATCAAAGGCTAAGATTGAAATGATCAAGTGATTAGACAGTTAATTTGTTGAAGATTTCAATGCAAGATCTAGATTGAGATGATTTAGAATTGATAACGGGCCAAAATGCAAAGTTACAGATGATGATTGATGATTGATTGAAGCCCAGAATACCCAGAAATTTGTGGCAGAAAGCTAAAATCAAGACTGAATTGGTTCAATTGACCTAGGGTGAGATGCAAAAACAACCTCACACAAATTTCAAACACAAAAAATTATACCACACTGTAAAACCCCAATAAACAGTATACCCCCTACCGGATCCCAATCCAGATACAACCTTCTACTGAAAACCTTACCTTTAAATTCACCACATGCTTCCATCACTAAGAACAATGTTGATCTGACCCAACTATTCAAGTGTGCCTTACTACATCACACCTTGATGGTTTTGAACCATTTACTGAGAACACATTTCTCCAACAATATACTTTGTTTTTGATTTAATTCCTGACCTTTTATCATATCGATCAATATCTGTCCATATCACCATGGAGAAGTCCTTACTACCTGTTTAGCCCTTTTAAGGGTCAGTAGTCACAAATTGTTCACTGAAAAAATAATTTGCATTTGATTACTATTGAATATTCTACATATTGCATACACATGCAACGCACATGTAATCCAACTGGAATAAGAGATATAGCCCTGATTACACATGGGATCCCTGCGCAAAAAGTGTGCCCATTGATGATTACACTCTGGAAGTCCATATCAAAGTGAATCTTCTGATCCTCTTTAGCATTTCTATAACATGTAGACCTTTCCTTCTCACTGTTGTGTTGTGAGTGGTGTGTGTGTGGAGCCCAAAGGGCATCAGAAACACAGGATGGCCGTATCCATTCCATGGGCTTGATTAAACACCCATAGACCAGATTGAAATTGGAGTCACATGATCCTTTGGCTGTTTATTGATGACACGCACCAATCTGACTATCATTCTCTTTGAATCATTATTTCTTACTTTTATATGATATGTCTTACATTGAATAGAAAGGCGCTATCTTCTAAGCTTCTTTTATCAGCCTCAATGGTTTAGATTTGGCACTTTTAAGAAGTTTGAATTTTTGGGCCCTAACAATGCCCTGTCTGTGGCTGTGTCCAGAGGGGTTATGACTAATCTAGAGATCTGCAGTATTGGTCTTTTTATGAGACTACCTGAGAGGATCCCTGGGACATTCAGGGATAGTAGAAAGTTTTATTTGAGTGGCACTTTTCTTGTGGGGGGCTTTGTTCTCTTCTGACTCTGTACAGCTCTAAGATTCACCCAACATGAGCAAAGGATTCAAGGACCTCAACCTTCACAAGAGACAATCAAGTCTCTCGGCTGCTCCAAAAGAGCCAATTCCTGAATTGAACAATTGAGTGCTCTAGATGCCTATAATGAAACCTGGTGATGTGCTGGCTTATCAACTCCGTGCAGCAGCACAGAGGTCTTGGATTCAGCTCATTCATTCCATCAGTAATTTACAACTTCATACGTCCCTTCATCTATTATAGCTCAAAGTTTTTGACTCCAAACTTTTGACTAGCAACCCAGGTTTTTTATACTTGAATACTTTGATTGCTTGTGACTTGTAGATTTTTAATCAAGTTGTGATTAATTGTGTTGCTGAGTAAAGATTGAAACAATCAAGATTTTCAAATTTGATTCCGGGCAGATTGATGTCAGATGAGGAAACAATCAGGTTTTTATAATATAAATGTGGACTGTACAAATGAACCAACCCAGTTGCCACCACACTGTATAAAAAGTCACCATTTTGTGTATTCTAGGTAAGTCTCAGAGTAGTCTCAGAGCAAGTTGGTCTGGGAAAAGACTGATACTGTTACCCCTCCCCAACTAATCTTGGATTCCGGCTGGGTACACTCAACAATTAAGTGTCATCAAGTACTTTATCCTTTTTGCACTTTCCTGACAAACAAAACTCACTTTACCTCACAGGGAAAGTTGTTCAGAGATGTTTTCTACCTGTGTTTCCCGTTCCATAAACTGGGAAACACTGCTCATCATGCTGTTTTTGAGCTTTGTTTTCAAGCCCTTATTCCCACTAGTAACACAATGTACAGCTTGTATTCACACTGTATCTGTTTTTGCAGAAATCAATACCACTGTGCAGGCAAGTGTAGTAAAAAGCTTCAAGCCACCTTTTTGGTGGCATCACTGGGGGTGCCTATGGTGTCAAGCTAAGAGTTCATGTAAAATACAATCTTGAACAATCTTCCCTGTGGGGTAAAGTGAGGCTTGTTTGTGAGGAAAGCACAAAAATGCAAAAAACTACTCAACAACACTTAACCCTTGAAGTAAACATGACAGGAATCCACAATTAGTCATAAGCCCCTGTGTAAACACACACAAATGGCTGTGGATCAGACTTTATCAAGCTAATTGATATTCTAAGTCTAGTACCATCAAAGCTTATTTGTGGTGACCAAATGTTGAGATTCCTAGAGAGCACCAAGTGAATATCACAAGGATTTTTAACCAGGAAAACATAAGGCAGAACCAAAATTTGTAACAATCACATGTTCCCAGACCTCACATGATTCATTTTCACAAAGCTTGACATCCACCTACCAATTTTCATCATCCTGAGTCTGAGTCTATCTCTCAATCTCAACAGACTTGACACAAGTTTGAGCATTTAATTAGTTGTTTTGGAACAAGTCCCAGCAAGTTGACTAACTTGTAGCAGTGAAAGACAAGACCACAGAACAATTTCTGAGAGATGTCAGAGTAGTCAAGATGGTTGATGAGGGTTGAGTATGGCAAATTGAAGTGCTCCCAACTCTTTAGATATCCAAATTTGCAAAGTGTTGGGTGGAAAGTTGTGATGTCTCAGCCTATGTTCTTCAAATTGCATCTTGCTTTAAACCTTGTGATTTACTTGCAATCAGAAGGTCTTACAATTTTAATACAATCATATACCCATGACTTTTACCCATCATAATTTGAATTATCCAACACACCTTGGATAGCTGTCCTCAAGGCTCAAACAAATCATGATTCTCAGCCCAAGTCCTGACCACTATCTATTGAGTAAAATCAGGATCACAATGTGATCACTTAAGCGCATTACACTTCCTCTTCCCTTCTTGTGTTATGCACATTGTCTTAACGTCTTCTTCTTACATCATGACGTCACATCAAGTTCTTTAGGTCATCATACAATCATATATATATATTTACTATATCTCTATTAATTGTTTTTTTCCCTATCAAACTCATATTTACTGTGTGCTACAATCTCCTTCTTAGATTGTGTTTCCATTCGATCATACAAAGTCTTCTTTAGCTAAGACTTTATCTGATCTCATTTCTTCTCAGAAACCGTGCAACACATTCACACCTGAACTTCTCTGGTTATGAGCCCAGTGCTTCACTAAGCGCCAAACCCTCCAAAATTTTCTTTCTGTCGATCAAATACCTTCTCAAAGATAATCTTTTCCGGAAAGATGGCCAAAGGAGCTGCTCAAACACATTTTTCCAAACTCAGCAAGACCAACTATTTTGAGTGGTCTGGTAACGTCGTCGCCCATCTGATGCAAGTCAATCTTGAGGAATTCATTGATATTGACTCACCTCCTACTCCACCGACAAAAGCTGAGGGCTCTGACATCACGGTACAGACAGCCCTTTTTGTCTCAAAGAAGAAAAAGGCCACCGGGATCTTGTATGGTTCCATCGACGAAGATAATCATATCAAGATTATGTCAAAGAAAGCTGTCTCCGACCCCATACAAATCTGGAGGATTCTAAAGGAGCATTATCAATCTTCCTCTGATGAGAATCAGGCTAGAGCTTACCTTAAGTTCTCTGATCTTGTCTTCACCAATCTCAAATCATATATCAGTGACACTCAACACGTGTTGGCTGGTATGTTAGCTGTTGACGGCATAAAACATATTTCACAATCTTACCTTGGAGAAATTATTGTCACCAAGCTTTCCTCCACCATGGAGATCACCAAAACCCTTCTTTGCAAAGAAAGACCTATGACTACTGAAAAAGTCATCATTGCACTCAAACAACAGCTTGTTTCAATCAAAGATGAAGAGAACCAAAACTCAACCATGGCTCTTGCCGTACGACAACCTAGATCCCTTCATCAATCATTAACCCAACGTCCACTGACGTTTAAAAAGACACCACGTCCTTACTGCTCCAACGGTCGCCACAATAATGACGTCAAAGGTCATTCAGCAGCTGAATGTTTCCAGCTTCATCCACACCTACATCTAAATCAGTCTTCTTCCAGTAATCCTCGTGCCTCTGCCGTTGTCAATAACAAACCTTTTCTCGAGGCACAAGCTTTTGTTTTGACTTCCTCTGATCACGACAGCATTCGTCTTGACAGCGGCTGTTCTCATCATATGGCTCCAGACTTAAATCTTTTTGAGAACTATCATGCCATCTCTTCTGTCGTATCCTTAGCTAATGGTAACTCCATCAAAGTTGCAGGCAAGGGAACTATTGTTTTGAACTCAGGCTGTGACAAGATATCTCTTCAAGCTCTTCACGTTCCCGATCTAGGATGTTCCTTAATAAGTATGGGTGCCTTATTAATGGAAGGATACAACATTCAACATGTTCTAGACAATGTCATCATGTACAAATCAGGCGTTGGAGGAATTGTTGGTCATGTTCAAAATCAAGTCATTGAACTCAAAGTTGTCTTAGGCTTGTCCTTGTCATTCTTCAAAGATCGTGTCAACATATCTCTTTCTGACTACAAGACTCTCCACAGACAGGGTGGTCATCCCAAAATTAATGTACAATGTCACAGCTCCAGCTAATTGGGACTGCAAGATATGTAAACTCTCAAAAGGACATTGTATTCCCTACCCAGGACATTTTCCCACTGCAAAACATCCTCTAGATATGGTTCACAGTGATTTGAGCGGGAAAATCTCTGTTCCTTCTGTTGGAGGAGGTCTTTATTACTTTAAACTTACCAAATCTTGTACAAACTACAAATTTTTCTTCATCCTAAAATTAAAATCAGAAACTTTCTCTCGATTTTTGCAATATAAATCAAATGTCGAAACTTTTCACAACAAGAAAATAGTAAGTTTGGTTAATGCTCAAGGAGGTGAATTTGTCTCAGAAGAATTTCAGAACTTACTCAAGAAGGATTGCACAACCTCATACTTGAGTGCTCCTTACACTCCGCAACAGAATCCTGTTGCAGAGCGCGGCAATTGCACCACCACTGAGAAAGTCAGAACTTTACTCCAACAAGCAAACTTGCCCTACAACTACTGGGCTGAAGCTGTTATGACAGCTGTTTTCCTCAAGAATATCACACCCGCAAAGACTGGCAACAGAAAATCAGCGTATGAAAGATGGTACAATCAAAAATTTGATTATTCCAGGTTGAAACCCTTTGGCTGTCGAGCTTATCTTCTTATCCCAAAGCAGTTTTGACGTAAATTTGCCAGCACCTGTTGGAAGGGAATTCTTCTAGGTTTTCAGATAGGAATGAAAAACTATTGTGTCAGACTTGATGACGGGCAAATAATATACTCTCACAACGTCACCTTCAACTGCAAAAGCTTTCCCGGAATCAAGGATGAAGTACAAGCAAGCAAAGCTGACTTGAACACGTGGTATCCAAGCGATCATAATGATCTCACTTCACTTGACGCCTCTCTCAACATTCCTTCTGACTCACCTACACCGTTGAATGATGATACAAGCACTTCTGTCCCTCCTGAGTTCCCTTCTTCTTCCCCTCCTCTTATCCGTGTTTTGACTTTAACACCCACAGAAGCGGGTAACAATCCTCAGGACGATGACAATGACTCTGTTGATGACAATGAAGTCATGGAACAACTTACAGAGCGCCTGAAGCCCGGATGGGATTGGCAACTAAGGGGAAATGCACCAAACATCATTTCCAGCAGCATAGACACCTCCAACATTCTACCAGAAGGTCAATGTCAAAGAGCCGCTGCTGTCATACTGAACAAGCCAACTCCGCATCCAACCCCAAAAACATACAAAGAAGCTTTGTTGTCAAACGAGAACAACGAATGGAACAACGCCATCACCAACAAACTCATGAACATGACAAGAAGACAAGTCTGGGACGTCGTCACTCTTCCCAAAGGCCGTCAAGCAATTGGGACAACTTGGGTCTTCAAGAAAAAGTTAGGTGCTGAAGGTGAACTACTCAAATTCAAGGCTCGATTATGTGCGCAAGGTTTTCTTCAATGCTTTGGTGTTGACTACAACAAGACCTATGCTCCAACAGGTTGACTAGCCACTTTTAGATCTTTGTGTACCATTGCTGCAATAGAAGATCTTGATGTAATTCAAATGGATGCAGTTGCAGCCTTCCTAAATGGTAGTCCAGAAGAAACAATCTACATCAAGATTCCAAAGAGCTATAATGTCAAGAACTCGACTGATGAGACTGTTCTTCAACTTGATCAATCTCTATACGGTCTCAAACAAGCTCCTAAGGTCTGGTATGACACACTCAAAGCATTCTTTGCCATCATTTCTCTCTTTCCTTCTCCTCATGATCCAAGCCTTTTCACGCCATCTGATCCACAATCGCGATGTATTGTACACGTGCATGTTGATGACATGGTCATAGCTTCCAACAACGTTGAACGCTTCAGAGCCGCCATCACCAAGAAATTCCAGATGGACGAAAATACCGACTTTCAATATATACTTGGAATGAAGGTCGTCAGAAACCGCAAAAAAAAATCAATAACTCTTTGTCAAGCTCAGTACATTCAAGACCTGTTAAATGACTACGGGATGGAAGACTGCAAACCTGTTGGTTTGCCTATGATTCCTAATACCTACCTCACTCCTGGAACGATCAAAGAAAGACAAGAATTCGTCGAATTAGGCGTGAGCTATTGACGTGCAGTTGGAAAACTTATGTATCTCAACAATGCGACAAGACCAGATTTATCTTTTGTTGTGTCTCAACTATCACAGCACCTGAACAATCCGTCCATTCATCACTGGGTGGCTTTCAAACAAGTATTACGGTTCCTCAAGGGTTCTCAAACGCTAAGTCTTGTACTGGGAAAGACAGACCTAAAATTAAACGCTTACGCTGATGCTGACTTTGCTGCTTGTCCAGTTACAAGGAGGTGTACAGGAGGATATGTTACAAAATTGGGGAGTAGTACTGTGAATTGGAATTCAAAAAAGCAAGATACTGTTGCAACCTCCACAACAGAAGCTGAATATAGATCCGCTTATGAGGGAGGACAGGATATTGTTTGGGTAAACAATTTAGACAGGTTGATCCGCCTCTTCTTAATTTAGACAATCAAGGCGCCATAGCATTATCAAAGAATGAAAAATTCAAGCGGAGAACAAAACATGTAGATGTCAAATATCATTGGCTGAGGGAATTAGCAGCCAACAAGAAACTTAAAGTTAAATACATTCCAACTAACAACATGGTAGCAGACATAATGACCAAAGCATTAACACCTTTAAAAAATGGGAACTTCTGCACACTCTTAGGACTACATGATGTTACAAAGATGGGGGGGAATCAGGATCACAATGTGATCACTTAAGCGCATTACACTTCCGCTTCTCTTCTTGTGTTATGCACATTGTCTTAACATCTTCTTCTTACATCATGACGTCACATTGAGTTCTTTAGGTCATACAATCATATATATATATATTTACTAAATCTCTATCAATTGTTTTCTTTCCCTATCGAACTCATATTTACTGTGTGCTACAATCTCCTTCTTAGATTGTGTTTCCATTTGATCATACAAAGTCTTCTTTAGCTAAGACTTTATCTGATCTCATTTCTTCTCAGGTGTTAGTTTAATATTTGTTATATCTATTTAGTTTCTCACATGATTAATCGAACTCATATTTACTGTGTGCTACAATCTCCTTCTTAGATTGTGTTTCCATTCGATCATACAAAGTCTTCTTTAGCTAAGACTTTATCTGATCTCATTTCTTCTCAGAAACCGTGAAACACATTCACACCTGAACTTCTCTAGTAACGGCTCGCCCCGCCCCTGAACCAACTGTGAAAAGGAGTTCCCAACCCCGTTTGGGTCCCCAATTGAGTTTTTTTTGGAAAAAATTGCTGCCCATACTCCCACCGGGTTACTTGCCGGATATCGGTGCTTTGCCAAAAAGTTTCCTGGCCCAAGGTTTGAACACTGAATTGGTCTACTGATGTATGGAATACCAGAAATCCCCTGCCCAATCATGTAACTTTGGGTTGAATTTGGGCCTTTGAGCGTGTTCTGGCAGGACTTGCTGCGTGCTTGAGGTGCAGCAGCCTCGGGGATGGTCCTTGCGCTGACTTAGTTACATCCGTGGTCTCAGATATGCTGTTTACGCTAATATCTTACCCGCCGGATACCCGGCAAGAACTGGGTTTTCTCAATCGCACGCCCGACCCCCGGCCAGCGGGGGTTCCAACGCTCTGCCCGGACCCCGAACCTATCGGGGTGCCCGTCAGGTCCCTGACCGCGTAGCTAGCTCGGGGCTCAGGCTGACATGATCCTAGACCACCGCGCGCCACACGAGGTAGCTCTGTTGGCGCGTAAAGGGTTCTCAAGACTCTGAACGTGAAGATCCATTTTACTACCCGCTTGTTTTGCAAGCGCCTGACCAGTTTCATACGTATCTATGCATGAATGAGATCGATAAACATTCGAAGCCGGGCTGCAAGCGATCTCGTCACTCAGAGAAGACAATAGAATACTCAGAGAAAAGGACGTACAAATCAGCTGGGCCTGGTGTCGCGCTATGCCTTTGATCATGACATGAGTAACAGATGACTTGCGATTGCCGTATAAAACACGTCATCTTCGCATCTTCAGGGTATCATCCTTCTTCAGCATGGAACGCGATGGACTCGAGGCCGCCTTCCATTCTCGTCAGCCCTTTATCCGCCTTGGGTTAAAGCTTCATGAGTGAGAATCTGCTAGTCCTAACACCTGATTTGATACAGGCGTGCTGCAAGAGGTTTGGACCGCTTTGCGCAACGATCCAAATATAGATTCAGTGCACATCAACTCTCTCAACTCCAGCGTAGGTCTATGCTTCTTTCCTATCGTTCGATCTACGTTCATAAAATTCTTGCTGGTCATTTTTAGTGCGGAAGGCCTTTCAAGAGCAGCCTTTCTCGTTATCAGAGTCGTTACAAGCACTGAAGGAAGTCGGCCTGACTCGGCGGTTGACACATTTGCGTAAGCGCTCGCAACATGGACGCTGGTCTCTAACGTCTTGGGCCGTTGATAGCCTCGAGAGCGAGCTCTGCAAGGTAACGTTTGAAGCACCGATTACATCAGATCAGCACTGACATGAAAATTTAAATATGGAATTCAAGCTAAGAGCACAGCATACTACCAACCCGGGAGAAGCCATTCTTAACCATCTTGCATGTGCAAATCTGATCAATCGTACGGATATTCCAGTCTCATCGTCAATGAAGAGGGTTAACGAGTCCAGGAGTGTTAAAGGTGGTCGGAGACAAAAGTCAAGATACAACTCTCCAGCTGATCCCTCGATGTGACCAGAAGCCGCAACACACGTCGACCCCCGGACCTGCAAGAGGGCAATCCCAAGGCAGAAGATCTCCACCCGAAGCGAGAGACTCGCTTGAGCCGAGAGCAGACAGGGAGAGCATCCCCTTAAGGTAAACAATCTTCATCATTGTCGTAAGACGCCATCGGAACTTATGCGTTCTTACATCGTCAATGGTTCTAGTCCGGCTAATCACACGGAGCGGCAGACCCAGTGTCAAATTGTGACCTGCAAATGTGAGTTTGAACATTCTTTTTGACACCCAGACCTGCTGTCCAATGAGTGCGTAAGTCGCATCAGCCGGTAGAATGGGTGAATTCAGCGAAGTATCGGTAGAGACCGGATGGGGACGGATTTCTTTGCAAAGAGAAGATGATGATAACGACGTTTCTGGTCGCGATGACATTTAGCGCGAATGAAGCCCTTTCGGAACAATTGAAGCAGAAGGACGTTCTAATTGAAGATTTGAAGCAAGATTACTCGAGTCTATCGGCAGAAATGAAGCGTGAGCTGCAAATCTGTGATCGTGCTTTCTTCTTGAGGAACTGCTTCTAATGGTAAAGGAAACCTTTGCAAACGCGTTGATGTGTGCTTGTTTAGGGATCGCCAAGATAATCGGAGTCAGATACAGAGCACACAACCTACATCACATCACCAACCTATTGGGGCTCCTGAGGAACCTGGCATATACGAGATCACGCGACGGCAGCTCGAGCGCTACCGGGCGCAAAACTTGGCGCTCACAGCCCGAGTCGAAGAGTTGGTACAGCATGTTCAAGAATCAGATTCGTAGTCTACATTGTTCCCGTCATCTACATTCTTCCCGTCATCTACATTCTCTCACTATAGGAGTTGAGAAAATCATTATCACTCGGCGCTCAAAATTGTAGGCAAAAATCAGTCTTAGAAGCGAACGCGTCACGTCTAGCGCAAGAGTACTCAACTTTAAAGGCTCAAACGGAGATGTTAAGTCGGCAGCTGCAAAGATCTGAGAGGTGCGTAACTTTGGTTGATCTGATGTCTTTGGATTGAGAGCTGATATTTAAATCAAATTTGACTTTGATAGCTTAAACGCTATATGGAGGACACGTACCGAAGCGCAAAAACAAAAAGCTATTGAGATCATCTCATCAATTGGAGAGTCAGATGAAGAAGATTCATAAAGATCACAGAGGCGCTCAAGAACTATGATCAAGAGGCTCACACTAAGCACATGGATGTACTACCACACTCCACTTGTTTACAAAACAACTTATGTCGCAGTGAAAAAAATATGTATGGAGAGCTTTTTTGCTATGGATTTTATCAATGAAATTTGAATTGCATTAAATTTGAAATGAATTAAATTGAATTGATTGATTTGAATGGATAAGATATGATTGATAAGATATGGATTGATAAGATTTGATTTGATATGAAATGGATCAATATGAAATGGATTGATATGATTTGAATCAAATGACATGGATCAATGTGAATTGGCTCAAGGGAATTGACTCATGGTTTGATTTCAAATGTGATCAAAAGTCAATGATGGTCTCTGCTGAAAACCGTTGCTTAATTGTGTCATAATTGAACACTGCTTGATCTCTTTTTTCATGAAATTTCATTTTCTCTGGATTTTTTGTTTTTTTAAATAACGCTTTTCTACATGTAGCAAAGTGCTGTAACAAGATGCACTTTCTGAGAAAGTGCGTTAAGTAAACAGGGCCTAAGAGTTGATTTGGGGAAGCAAAAAAATTATACTCAGAGCAAAAAAACCATAGGAAAAATGGAAATTGTTTGTAGTGCTAAATTCAATGAGAAAATGTGGCTTGCAACAATTGATCTATAGGATCTCTCCTTCCAAAGAATAAGTTCATTACAACTTGCTAACCTGATGATAAAGTGCGCTATGTAAGCACCCCGTCTCCTAACCAAGGGTGTGCAGAACTTGGTACTAACCTGATCACAACAATAATGTTTGAAAAGGAAAAAAATACCATAGATAACAGATTAGATATATGTGTATATAAAAGATGTGTAATGAATATATATAATGTATAGATACCCAAGTCAGTGAGGAATGAGTAAAAGTGAGAAAATATCTATTGAGCAGATATGAATTTGAGAATTTATCTAAAGGCTTCAAGTAGTAGTTGAACATTAATTATGTGAGCCCTGAGCGCATGTACATGTACTCAAGACATGACTTATAATAATAAACCCCTAAAACCATAACTACATATATTACATACTAAAAACAATATGTAACATATATGTAAAAACCCATAAAACACAATAGCACCTCATAACTCAGTGTCAAGAGTTAAATATGCTCATCTAAAAACAAAAAATTCAAGCCACTTGCATGTTGCCAGTCTTCTTTCCTTTGGACGGTCCAAGATTCAGTTTGGTGTGTATTTGCATTTTTCTTCTAATGGTTTTTTGGTGGTGTCCTTAATTTTATGTCCTTTCAAACTCCATATTGTATTACTTTACTTTACTTTTGTTAACTCAACATATGGTGTGTCCATTTGATATCTAAATCCATTGGCTCTTTGAATTTCACTGCGTGATTCCAGTTCCTCCTTTTGGTGAACTAAAGGTTCTGTTCATTTTATCCAATTTGGACAAGTCCAATTGCACTCCTTGCTTTGGTGATTTTGGGAACTAAAGGTTCATTCTCTTACCTCTCTTTCTTGCCACTTTGACCTGTTCAATGTGATAGTCTGATTTGGCTTACTTTTGATGTGTTTGGCCTTTTTGCTTTTTCATGACATGAGCTTATTGAATTGTGGATTTGTGGCGATGCCAATTACTTTTCACCACTATGAACCATTTGGGGTCAACAAAACACAAGGTAATCTGATATTGGCGGCTTCCCAAATCCGTCATTGCTTTTGAACGTGGTTTTGATCATGATGCTTTTCAGTGTCTACTAATACATAAAAAGTAACTCCTTCTATCCTTGCTTTTGATCAGGGCGTATCATTGCGGTTCTATAAAGGAGGGAATCATTTTTGGGATTTTGGCCCTCTTGAACCACAGCATAATTTAAGCTTGCTTTTTTTTCAACTCCACTCAATTTTTGCGACCTGTTTAAACATCCACTTTATTTGTTCTTGCAAAGAGTGCTTTGTAACTTTATTTTGTCAGAAAAAATGACATCCTCCATCAACCAAATCAAGGCTTGCACTCTGAACATGTCAGGACTGTTGGATGTATATGAAGTTGTCAGGACAAGATCACCATCTTTGTTTTGAATTTTGCATCCTAATGTGTTTATTTTTCTTGCCTTTTTCTCTTTTAGCTACCAACTGACTCAACTGCCAATTATCCCCTCCAAAATGTGTACACCTTCATTGTTTGCACTGGTGTCTCTGGAACTAACCCACTCAAATACCAAGTAAAGGTGACATTGTATGCTAACAACGCAAGCTTGCTCAAGCCTGATGGAGTATATGTTTTAAATCCTGTATGATCTTTTGTAATGTCAAAGACACCATTCCTACTCTTTATTACAAGGTTGATCATGCAATGCTTGTCAATACATTGAAGGACATAAAAGGATTGTTGGCCAACAACACAGCTGTAACTGGCCTTGGTTTGATTATTGAATGTTTTACCATTCAAAAAGAGGCCTATGACAAACCCACCGTAGTAGCTATTGTGAAACATAGGGACTACAATAATGCTGTGCGCTAATGTCCTTTGGCTTAACCTCCATTAAATCTGATAAATAACAATTTTGTAGGCCAAAGAGATGGTTGTGTTTAAGTTGCTTACTACATCAAGCCCGCTCAAAACCTGTTGGCAATGCAGACACTTTTTCAGGTTAATTGCAAAGCTGTTATAAGTGGGTAAATTTTTGGATTTGATCCCAGAAATAATTGGTTTGTAGTTGATGTCAGTCTTGTTTTTGGTGTTTGGCCTTGTTTTTGCACTCTGTTGATTGTGTTGCTGGTTGCCCACAGGCGACTGGCATTAACCTGACTAATGGTTGAGAGAGTGATAAAGGATCTTCTTTAGCTGTCAAGGTTGAAGACACGGTCATGACCGTGACTCTGGCTGGTAGAGCACATGGCAAGGTTTTAGTTTAAAATCCCTGTGCTTCTGTTTGACCGCAATGATTACTTTACTTGGTGTTTTAGTTTCAAAGAGGCAAAGAGTAACACTGGTTCATCTAATCAAGTTGCATCCATTGAGGACAATGGCAATTTAATGGGGGATCCAAATAAAAGGGTCAAAAATTCTGCTTAAGTGTTTGTATTCAATGAGCTATTGCTACATTGCCCTGTTTGTATGTAACTCCCCCAACAGGTATTGGTCTAGCGTATCTTTTCTTGTCTTGTTGTTAACCCCAATGTGTGGCATATCTCCTATTCATTAATTGTCTTGAAATTTGTGTATTATGATATCCAATATTGTAAACACATGTTTGAAACCTTGTAAATTGTAATGGTCATTTATTAAAACAACCATGTTGATTTGTAGCCCATTGCCTACGTTAATATGAGGAGAAGACACTTTCAGTCTAAAGCTCTTCATAATATACCTTGTGTGGTTTGGCAATGTTTTT
>JAIFHY010000291.1:0-27103 GCA_022264835.1 Melampsora americana | reverse complement strand
GAGTCGTAGCTTTGATCGAGTGCCACTGGCCGCGTTCGACCAATTGTAGATCAACAAATCGCAAATCGATCAACGAACCGCAATTAAAGATGTTCTGCGCAAGTAAGTATTCTGCTTTATGTCCATGTGATAGATTTCCTTACTCTCCGCTTCATTGATCGCGAGATAGTTTCTGGCGTTCCTCCTCTTGAACCTGTCGTCTCGACCAAGTCCGGATACGTGTATGAACGAAAACTCATCCTTAAGTATCTTAAAGAGAACGATGGGAAGGATCCGATCAGTGGCGACACCCTTGAAATCAGTGATCTGATTGATATAAAGACTGGTGAGTCTAGATTGCTATTTCCTCTGCTGGACGACAAGTCGATCGAACTGATACATTTTTTGTCCCATCTGCGATCGTTCGATTGTCTGCTTGCTTCATAAGTTCCGTCCGCGCCAGCCCCACCGCCTCGTGCACCCACCCTATCATCAGTTCCGGCTCTGCTTCATGTGCTCCAGAACGAATGGGACGCTGGTATGCTGGAGTGCTATGAGCTTCGCAAGCAAAATGCCACTCTTCGCCAAGAGCTTTCTCACGCTTTATACAAAGAAGATGCTTCAATGCGTGTACTTGCTCGGGTGATTCGAGAACGAGACGAAGCGCGAGAAGCGCTGGGTAGTGTACAGTCTTCACTCGGAGCTGTGACTACCGCCGGAAGTCATCCACACCAAGCAGATACGGAAATGAAAGATGGCGCCCCGGCCGCGGTAGGTCTCGGTGACGAGATTATCGAGAGAATCAACTCGACTTCCCAAGCGTGAGCACTTCTAATGGGTTTTGTTTTTTCTCACTGCTGACTATATATGCGTGTTCCAGATTGTCCGCAACGCGCAAAAAACGCAAAGTACCAGCCGGTTACGCCACTCCGGCGTCCGTGAAGTCTTATACTCAACAACTTACCATACCCTCGCTTCATTCTACCAAGCCCCCCGGAATTACGTGCATGCAGGTCACGGGCCAGAACGATTGCTTACTTGTGACAGGCGGGATGGATAAAACGGTTCAGGTCTATAATCGTGAGACTGAGAAAGTCGTCGCCATCCTCAAGGGCTCTACCAAAAAGATTGCTTGTTTGGTCGTCGTCGATGGGCAGCAAGCCACAGCCGAGTCTCTACCCAAACTGATTGCGGCAGCTTATGACAAGACTATTCGGCTATGGGCGCCCAGCGAGAAGAAAAGTGGATACGTGGCTGCGGGAACTTTGTCAAACCATTCGGCCGAAGTCACTGGTCTTGATCTACACCCATCTGGCACGCTTCTACTGAGCGGATCGCTCGATGGTACATGGGCTATACACGACCTTCAGCATGCAAGTGGAACAGCAACTACCCTCATTACCGTGTCATTGGGTGATGTTGCTGCCGGTGTAGGCATCAGCTCAGTGCAATGGCACCCGGACGGTGTTATTCTAGCCGCTGGATTGAGTGACAGTTCCATCAAGATATTTGACGCGAAAACGTCTAGCTGCGCGGCCACCTTCCCAGGACATGCCGATGTAGGCGGCGGCCCCATCCATCCATCGATTTCGTTCAGCGAGAACGGATATTCATTGGCGTCCCTTTCAGCTCAATCGACATGCATCAAACTTTGGGATTTACGCAAGCTCAGCAACTACCATACCATTACGCTTCCCGATGCCTATCAAGCCAATCTAGTGAAATGGGACCCCAGTGCGCAGTTCCTTGCTGTCGTTGGACACGATCTACGAGTATGGCAAAACAAGACCTGGGATCAATTGCTAGTATTCGATAGCAATATGGCGGAATTGACAGGGCTGAACTTTTCAAAACTGGGAAAAGAGATTGTTGTGGGAGGAATGGATCGTACGGTGACTATCTTGACTGATCCAACACCAGCCGTTGAGTAAAAGTGACGGGGTCTAAAGTTTGTTGTATAGAACATACTCATTATTCCCATCATCATTGTCTTCTTGAGTAACCCCAGAATATTTGCGTTTTTAGTGTTGTGTGCGATCAGACGCGCTCGAAACCCGATCCCGTTCATCTGCTAGCTTGTTTCTTTTACAGAACCCTAGTATGTAATTAGGCATTGATTTTCATGATCGCTGGTACACAAGATCCCTGGTCGGTACTACTGAAAGAGAGCATATCTTTGTTCCTGAGATGTGAAAAGTTGTACTACCTACACTGTTTTATGCTACCTTTGTCTACTATACAGTTTGATCCGTGGAAATGAGCACATTGGGGATATCTATCAAATAGGAGATCTGGAGTAACAGACTGGAAATGATGGGTGAGATGTGCCTGCAGAGAGTGGTGTGATATAGGAATGCTCACATATTGACTACTTGGTGCTAGACATTGCATGTGTCAGTTGAGTGCAGGATTTCTATATCTGAGTCTTGAGTGCAAACCTTTTGAGAAAGCATACCATTTTGATTGTTGACATTGATTATATGGAGAAAGAGCTGAATATGAAGCACCTAGAAAGAATTTCAAAGCAAGACATTATAAATAGAGATGTCTTTAGACAGGAGTGATGGTTATGGCAATTACTAAACCTCTTTAGTGACAAGTGTGAGTAGGTCAAGTTGCAAAGGTGTTTCAGTGAGATTTCTTCTGCATTCAGTTTGCAGCCACTCAAGTCTGCATCACATCTCATCTGGAGCTATTTAATAGAGGGCACATGTTGAACACTGTAGACAAAACCTCCTAGGTACAGCTTACTACAACTCAAACAATGTTAGCTTCACAAGAGGTGAAATTACACCTATAGAGACCAAATTTGACTGTAGTAGCTCCATTGGGGATTCAGTTGGTATTCAATTTTCAGGTGGGATAGAGCACAACTGTGGCTATGAGACCAACACATGTTTTGATGGGTCAGAAATAACCTCTTTGATTATAATGCTCTTGAAATAACTTTTGTCCATACTATCTTGCCCTTGGAGGCCGCTTCTGCTGTGCTACTGTCAACTCCCTCAGCACCCATACCATTCTATGGAAAGCCAAAACTATGGGTTTTATGGGTGTATGGCATTGGAGGATCTTCCTCATGATCCAGAGATTAAGGTTTGGCAGGCAAAGTATGGGTGAAGAGGGAGATAAAAAATTAACAAGGAAATCAACAAAAAACATTTCTTCCTTGTGTGCAATGACAGTAGGTTAATTGTTTGTAATATCAGAGACTAAGGACTGCTTTAAAGACAGCATGTAAATTGAACAAAAATCTTCTAGCTATCCAAATGCCAGCTTCAAAAGATTTGCTTATGTGTATTTGTACTTGATGTACTCAGCAACAACAGAAAGGGATTGTATAAAGGCTGTGCAGCTTTGTCAAGGAGGGGAGACTTTGGCAATATGTATTGCAGTATATTGACACTTTGTAGGATCACTGATTCATATATTTGATCTGCAGCCCAGTTCTCCATACACTGAATTGTGAAAATTCTTTTGAAAGCATTTTGAGACTGATTCTGCAGAAAATTACACATGGGAGTGTTAGTTTTTTTTAAGTCTTCAACTTTGGTGAATTCTGGTTATGGCTTTTGACCTGGTTCTCCTAAAAAACTATGGGTCATGGGTATTATCCAAGGTATGGGTTTAGGCCACTTTTTTATGGACCCATATCTCTATGGGGTAGCTGAAAGTATGAGATTAGAAGAATATGGATTTTAAGGGAGTTGACTGTAAATAGCTTTGATGACCCCTAAGGGGTTAGGCATGATGGCCCTGGGGGACGGACTGCCAGCTCCCAGAGAGTTAATGGGAAGAGTCAGCCAGGCTAGGACAGGTCCATTTCACATGCCCAATATTATTACCAAAGTGATATTGAAACATTAAGCACTGCATTTCACCTCACCTCCAATCAAGAACAAACCTTTTGACGGGGGACAACATAGAGCCACTGTGGTGTTGCTTCTTGAACCAGAGTGTTGCAACACAACCCAGCAGTTTCTGATCAAGCTTTAGCTGCAAAAATGCTGTTATCAGTGATGCCAACTGTTGGATTGTGATTAATTCAACCAAAGGCAGAGGCCAAGATTGAGGACATATTCAATCACATAAGGGCCCGTTTGGCTGATTTAGCCAAAAGGTGTTACACAAAAACGACTTTTCATTTTTGCCCCCGTTTTCAAGGGGCAAAATGAAAAGCTGAATTTTGGTAAATGGAGAAAGCCAAACAGTGAACCAGAAAGGTAAACAAAACATCAAAACAATCATTGTTGACCACTTTCACTGTTTGACTGTTTGGTAACAGTGATGTAATTGTTATTTTTAAATGAATCAAAACTTGAATATTCATTGTTCATTTTCATTTTTAGATGGATTAATCATGTTTTTTGTGTTCATTCAATCAAGGATCCTCTCTATTCATGATCAACTCAGTATTTAACAGTGCAAGTACAACTAACTAATTGGACATTCAATACTACATCTGTATCATCTTGTATATATACAAATGTATTTAATAGTATTTTATATGAAGGTTTGATCATCTTTTATTGAAGAATAGACACTTACTAAATTTTTATATGAAGGTTTGGTGGGTTTTTTATTTAAGATCAGGACTATGTTTTTATATACACCACAAGGACACCCGGATGTTGCTCGGACATCCAATCATTTTGCAAGAGAAGTAGCTGTCCTGAGGACAACTACTGCAAAGCATCCTTGCGGGCCTCCAAACTCAGACATCCGAGCAAGGTCGGACAAGGTTGGGAAACAGCTGAAGCATGATTTGAAGGTTTTTCATCTTGAATGTTTTGAGCTGCAGTGTTGATTGATGCTGAAGTTGAGGCAAAGGAAGATTGAACATTTGAGCCAAATTCTTTCATATCTGTGGACATTCTATCAAGGATTTGAATACCGGAGCGTTTTGTTGATTTAGCTGGAGCACGAGCAGTTAAAGCTGCCTTAGACTTGCAGTGTTGCTTTGCCGCTGGAGTTTCATCTGAGTCTGAGTTGTCCTTAGGCTTGAAAGAAACATCAATTGATTCAGATGTGTCAGAATGATGGGATTCAGCTGCTGGAGAAGAAAATCCACAATCAAAATTATTGTTGGATTGGTCAGCAAAAGCGGGGGGTGGCCCAGTTCTTTCATTGTTTGGGTGGCTGGAAGTTTAAGGTAGGCTTGTTTTGGTGACAGTTGGGCTGCTTGGAGTCAAATCTAGGTCGGTTTTGATGATTGCACCTTGGACATGTTTGCCTGTAGCTTTGTGACCCTCCAGTAGGGTACCAACTGCATCAAACAAGGGAAAGGGTCGTCCTCGGCATTGGGCAAGGTCCTTTGACCTTTTAGTCTGAAAGAAAGACAAAAATCAGTCTATAAAAGGAAACAGAAGTTGTGGAAGGGAGAAAGAAAAAATTTCTACATACGTCTTGTTCAACAATAGCTGCCCAGATCCAATCAACAAGATCTATACATCCATCCTTCCACCCAGCACCACTCAACCCATTCAGATTCTTGTAAAGGCTGTATTGTCAAGACAACCGTAAAAGAAAAACAATATCAATATCAAACCAATAAACAAAGATGAGAAAGAAATAAAAACTTACAACATACCAGTGATCCCTGCAAGCTTTGACAGTTTTGGCTGCACTGACTTGAACTAGACCAGTAGTTTTATTTTTTTTCCTTGCTTCCGGCGAGTGCCTCTGCAACCTTATTCAAACAGCAGTCTTGAAACCATGAGCGGAGGTAGCGTTTTCAGGTCCAATTGGTGCATTGCCAGGTTGACGTTCAGCAGTAAGTACTTCAATCATGATTAAATCATCTTCATCATCCCATTCAGCCTTGCCCTTTGAGTTTTTTGGTGTTTCGGTGATTGGTGGAGCAGTTGGCGGGTTTGGATTAGTTGGTGAGATTGGGGTGATTGGTGAAAGGACTTCACATACTACAGGTCGGAAAGCTCTAGGAGCTCGCTGTTGTGGTTGGTTACTGGGTGTGGCGGTGGTACCCATAGTGATTTTAAATAAATCAAGTTGAAAACTGAATTAAATTGAATTGAAAGAAATTGAAATGAATTGATTATTAAATTGTATTTGATTGATAATTGAATTGAATTAAATTGAAGTGAAGTGGAAAGAAAAGATGACAGAATTGACAATAAGAGGAACGATGGATGGCAGAAAGGGGTGTTGAGTGCGTGAGGTTTTGAATTTGGTGAAGTTCAAGTGGGTGGTGTGTGAGGTTGATTGATCGAGGTGAAGGGCAAAAGTACTTTTTGAAATTGGACAAACTTTTGACCAAAAGTACTTTTTGATTTTGATAAAACAAACTTACTGAACGCTGGTGTTTTTGACCAAAATCAAAAAGTACTTTTGGTCAAAAGTGCTTTTTGGTATTGGTGTGGCTTTTGGGTTTCAGCCAAACGGGCCCTAATATTTGATGATACAATGTGGCTTTGACTTGTCCACTGTTCCACTTTCATTTTTGCAGGCTCCAAATTTTATAAAAGCCGCCCTTTCTGACTTAACTAAGTCCCATCGGCTACTTGAGCAAGCCTTGGCAAGCAGAGGTACCTTCAATCTTGCGGTTCTTGCAAACTCAGGTACATTTCATTAGTAAACACAATCATAGAATCACTACTCCTTCATCTGATCAGACCTGATCTCTTTTATCACTTTGATATTGTTGTGATAGGTTAGCTTGAAGGTCTGCATACCTTGGAGAGTGAAGAGAAGAGTGCTTGCCTTGGCACTGATTTCAATTGGTCATCCGGTGTTCTTCAATATGTAAACTAGTCTAAATTAACACAAGTCCAATCCCTTGCAGGGATTTCTTACCTTTGCAAGCTTGGTGCTGTGGAGAGGGACTTGGGACTAATCACATACTTTTGGTGGTCAAGCAGAAACCCCAAACCCCCGTTTAGGTTTAAAGCTGCATATCTTGTGTAGTCTGGATGCTCAAAATATTCTGAACAATGAAATGTACAACTTTGGTCTTTGACCAAGGCTGCTGGATCAGATAGCAGTGCTCTTGGCATGAAAGAGGATTGCATTCTAGGTGGTCATTTGTAAATTTTGTTTTCAAGATACAGTCACTGCCTGCCCATAAAATTTCAAGTTTCAACAACTCATTTTGTGTGTTAAAGGTGCTCAGAGGCACCTACAAGACATCTGAAGAGATAGGTGTGATTGAAATAGGTACAGCTAGCTCCAGTTAGAAATACCATGGGGGTTGATTGAGTGGAAGTGGGACTTTTTGAGGTGGTGAAAAAGGCTCCACACCAAATTCAAATTTAAGGAGTCCTGCTCAACCACCAGGGAAGCCCAATTAGTCCTAAGTGCCTCACCATACAAGGACTCTGGAATACCCCTACAGAGGGTACTGACACAGAAGGTAGGATTTTACCAAATTTTTTGCAGTATGTTACTGACAAAAAAGGTAGGATTTTGAGTTTTTTCCAAGAAGGGTACTGAACAACAGGGTAGGATTTTGCAGTGATTTTGCAAACTGCCATGGTGTGATGGTATACATTGCTGCCAAAGAGAGTGACAAGGTGATCATCCCCTGAGTTAATTTCCTGGGATCATGGATGAGTCTTGTCAATCAGGAGGAAAACTGGAGCTTGACCTGTCTAGGGCTGCTGGGGTATTGGCTTGTCACAGTCTACTTTCATTGTTTAGTTCCACATATTCTGGTCTTCATCTTCAAACAGTGCAATCACACTTTGAAAAAATTCTTGAAGTGATCTGAACAGATCTTGAGAGGACAGCAAGTAGTCAAGGCTGTCAAATGTATAGTTCAGAAAGCCTCAGGAAGCTCCAGACAATTTTAAATTGTACAGCTTAAAAATGTTCAATCCTCATGTATCTATCACTTCCTATTTATGTTATGATTGCCACCAAAAAAATTTGAAAAGGTACTGACAAAAAAGGTAGGATTTTGAGATTTTTTCAAAATTCACCACAAAAAGGTATGCTTTTTGGTAAGTACCCTTGGTAGGGGTATGCCAGGGTCCTACCAGACACCCAAGCTTGCAAGGAAGAAGTGTCTGACTGAAGGACTTAGTTAAGTTGTCCTACCTTGCACTAAGCTTACAAAGTACACAGACTGATTCTGCATTGGATAATATCTGTCACACACACATAAGTTGTTTGCAATTTTTCAAAGTGCTAAGTTGCTACTGATAACCCACTACATTTTGTCCTTCAAGATAAACAAAAAAAGTTCAGATTTCAGTTTTCAACCCAATTTCTAACTAAAAAAATAGGTTTTTTGTTTTAAGGGGTGAAACATGATGTTTATAGCAAAAAACTTCATTTTTTGCAAGGGACAACTTTACATGTATACTGAAATGGGAGTAGATGCATATAACATCAGCCCAACAAATTGAAGGACAGAAGACTAGTTCAATAGGGTAACTCTCAAAAACACATGCTCTTGTTTACAGCTGTTCGCGAAATTGTTGTCACATTCGCCTTTTTTTTTTCTTTTTCCCCCCCCAAATACAGCAGATGCGCAGCGCAGCTAGCCAGTAAATCTGGATCCGAGACGTCCGGTTACAGGCCGGGTCAAATAATTGGGGTCCTTCCATCACCGATCGGAACCGTCAAAACGATGGCTCGTTTGGTTCCCCAATCTCACCTCTGTCTACTTTTCACCTCGTCTCAACTCATCAACTCAACTCAACTCATCAACTCAATCGCTATTCACTATCTAGCATCAAACAACCGCGGGTGGCCTTGAAAGTTCCCTGTCCATTTGAACTGCGGCAATTTAACCTAGCCATCGAATCGAATTCCGCCAAGTTAACCTAGCGATCCCATCATGAACCATGATTCGGCCTTATTCGATAATCACATAAAGGACCGCCCTCATCCACGTCAAGAATTCCGAGACAGAAGCTCCAGAAAAAAATTGACCTCACACTCAAAAAATTCAAAAAGCAACACTATCGTCACTCGCAGTATGGCCAACAAAAAAAACTCACATGCGCCCACGTCTGTTCCTTTTCATCTTGATTCAATTTTTTTCTTGTTTTCAACCGAGCCTCATATTGATTTTATTTTATTTTTTTTGGTTATTTTCTGTCTTCTGAGCAGGTCTGCATTCGAATCCACGATTCACGTCGTGAGCCGTGCAGTTGAAAACCGTCCCATTGAAACTCGCAGCTATAAACAAGCCCTCATGGGGCAAAGAGCTACGTAAGTTCCTTTTTTTTTCAATAGTATCACCCCCTTTCGTATTGATCATGCTTCTTTATTTTCGTTTAGATTTGGTCCTCCAGCGTCCACCCCAGCCTTTGGGTTGAGATCAACTGTACCCCCCAACATCAGACAATCTTCGACTCCGGTTGGCAATTCACCTCTCACATCTCCATCAAAGGCCGCTTCTAGACCCGCTTCCAGTTTCTTGACGCCTTTGATGAATGACTTTGTGAATGGTAGAACTTCCGGCACTACCTCTACTCAGTCCAGCTCAGCGTCGTCTTTTGTCACTTTGAATAATCCTCATATCAACCCGTTGATATTCGAAAATCCTGGAACGTCGAACACCTCTCTAGTTCCCCTTCAACTATTTGCACCAGCCCCGCCCTTTCATCTGTTCTCGGCACTTCGAAATCCGCGGGTCTGTCCAAGAAAAGGCGTGCGAAGACCATTGACTTAGATTCTGACCTTGATCAGGAATATGATGGAAAGTCATTGGACTTACAATCTGATTGTAAGTCTCTGCCATTCTCTCATGCGCGTTTGGGAAGATCTCTGACCAATGCCATTATATCACATAGCCTTAAGTATTCTTGATCGAAGTGGTGTCGATGAAACTCAGTCCAGCAGTGGCAACAAGTTCAAAGACTCATCCGCACGAAACTTTCAGGTGTCCTTCAACTTCTGGCAGCTTCAAGTCCCCGCGCCGCCAGCGACTAATTCTAAGAAACGCAAGAAAAACCCTGGAGGCAAGAGACCTAGCAAAATGAAGTCGACTGTCCCCAAATACGAGAATTACAACCCAAAGGTACCAATTAGTCTGACATTGAATAATCTTGCAAGTATGTCCTTTGTATCTTTCAAACTTCAACTCTTCCAAGCTTGCGACCAAAAACTGCCCTGGGTATCAGAATCACTGGGCACGGCTTGGTCCGTCAAAGCTGTTGACATCCAGGGGTTCATCAATGGCTCTCGTAAGCACAAAGCGAAGAAAATGGTCATCAGCGACCAGGAATCTCTGAGGGAATTCATTGCCGCGACTCAAGAGGTTCCATCTTCAACTCCGATGGGTTTCAAGATCCACCACGAAAACCCAAAAATTACAGCCAATGCTTCAAGGTTTGCACAAACCTTGCGCCGTGGTTGTGGTCCTGGACGTAATGATCCACCCTCGGATGAAACTGAGGGAGATCCTCGATCTGAAGACTCTGTGGGAGTAAGTGCTTCACTCTTGCTTTTTGTTTGTAGGTTTTCTTAAATTGATGTTTTGCTCAGTCCGATATTTTAAGCCCGGGTGAACGAAAGCTTCGCATATTGATGGAACGTTTTGCAAAGGACTTTAAGCGCGGTGAGAATGTCACGTCGGTGGTGAATCCTCAAGATCCGTCACTTTGTATGTTGCTCAACACAGCCCGCTTGCGCACTTGGGCCAATGATTGGGTAAGAATTTGTTCCTCGTATTCATTTCGATTTGATAAGAAACCAAAACACTAATGCATTTTGCTCACAGGCCGATGCAGTGCCCGGCGTGGATGATGTCAATCCCCCAACGAGGCGGCCGGGATTTCGTTGGATACCTGTGGCCAACTACGAGAAGGAGAAGAATCTCCTTCTCGGTTTGGGCCCTACAATCGCGACTGCAAGCTCGCCCGGATCGGCTTTGGGGACTGTGGTTCACCATAATTATTATGGTCAACCGTTTCCCTCCCCTGGATTTCCCCCCGCGCCACCTTCTATACCTGGGCTTCAACTGCAACCCCCGTACCCCAATGTTCAACCTTTCGCTTTCGCCCCGGGTCAACTGCCTACCCCACCCGGTTTCAACGCCACTTCGCCTCGACTATCGCCACCTCCTTTGATACCCACTTTCGAAGAGTTCCTGCTTTTTGCAGGGATCAAGCCGGAGATGACGAAGACCCGAGATATATTAGCAGACCAGGGCATCGACGAATTCGTAAGATTGTTAGACCGGAACACTTACACATTCGAAAACTTCCGCAGTATGGGCATCCCCTTTGCTCACGCGGATGATATCACAAAGGCCGTTCCGGAATTCAACAAACATCTCAAACAACTGGGTTCGCGCAATGGAAGTGATGTCTCTTAATCCAACAAAGTCTCTCTAGCTAGGTAGTTACATGATTCCGTTTCATCACTCTAGATTCGTAGTCTGTTGTTTCCTTATCTTAAATGAGTTGTCAAAATATCCGATTCAAAAACTTTGTTTTGGTATTGTTCTACAAGTGGAGTTTGGAGATAGTCTTTACATTGTGTTTGCAGTTATTTCCCAGAAATGAAAGGTTCTTTTGTCTTAAGAACCCGTGCGCGCAACTCTAGAGATTAAGCCAAGTCACCGAGCTTGGCTTAAACACAACAGACTTTAGCGCACTTGCCCAACCAAAAAAAGGTATGTTTAAAGCATGCGACGCACAATTCGCGCCTCAAAAGAAATTTGCGAACGTGAAGAAGTTATCGCACGTAATTCCTTAAAAATCTTCCACTGGAATGCCTCCATCCCAGTTTGCCTCTGCTCTCTGTGATCTAGGATATCTCCAGCTCTCTTGAGTAAGTGAAAAATCAATTCATTGTTGAAATTCATTTCATTCATAACCATTGAAATAAAATATGAAACAATTAACGCAATGGAATAAACAAATAAGTAGGAAGATACAACACTTTAAGATAAAATGGAATAAATCTCTTCATCTGTAAAGATTCATATTGAATCTTAATTTAAATGAAAAAAACATATTGCTCAGGGTTATATGTTAGAAACAAGATTCATCAGATAAGATTAGGAAAGGAAAACACTGGGGAATGTAACTGTCTTGCACAGTTACATCCAATATCCACATACTGCATATAACTTGTGCATGAGCGCCCCAGAAAACAAATCCCATGCGGCGTCCATGATACAAAATATCTTCTCGTCCGGAGCTGAATGCATGAGGGCTTGGGTTCGTCTGAAATGAGATTTGAGAACGCTGAAAGCCTTCTCGATTGGATTGAGATCAGGGGAATATGGTGGGAGGTACAAAATCCGTATACCTCTTTCGGCCGCAAGCTCTTCAATGCGGCCGCCATGGTGAATGCGAGCATTGTCCATCACCAGGACCGAATTGGCTTGAGGGTACGGGTTCATTACCGGAAACTACCAGGGGGTTGCAGGATGTCAATATGCAATATTATTATCAGTATGACCATTTATAAAAAAAACTTACCAGGCGGTGCTTGAGGAATCCCTCAAAATCCGTTCGAAGGAAGCTTCCTTCTTGGCAGTCCAGGGCCAAAACGCCGCCTCGAAAGATTGCTGGGAGGAGGGAAAATCGCTTCCCTCCTCGACTCCAAGGGATCCGGCTGGTACGTTCGCCTTGCCTGGCCCGGCCATTCTGCCTCCCAAGATACCTTTCCTGAAGTGAGCATTCATCTGGAGGTTGTTCTCATAGCAAAATCAGGACCTTATCGTTTCAAATGACATAGAGAGAGAGAGAAAAGATAAGAAACAAAAAGGAATAGTACGAACCTAAGAAAACAAGCATGTCGGGAGTCAAAGCCCCAACTGCGTGTAAAAATCGAGCACGTTTTGTTGGACTCTGATGAGGGTGAACTGTACGAGCTTTTTTGAGAGTGAGGTTGAGTCGATCCTTGAGATCCCTTCCGACCGTTGACAAATGGACCCAAGTACCCGTACGGCGATAAATGCCATACCGATACTCATCCAAATATAGCGCCGGATTTCCTTCGAGTAACTCCATCATGAAGTCACGGTCCTCATCGGTGAGGACTGTGTTTCTGCCCAGACGCTCGTATTCGCCAACGTGGCGAATGACCGTTTGGGTGCGTCGGTATAATGTGTGCCAGCGCAAGATCGTCCGAGCACTGACAGGCGACTTCAAGATGGATCGCACTTGTTCGATCGTCTTGCCTTTGCGGAGGTACTGAACCGCTAGAACCTTGATTCCGGCATCGTATTTGCCGGGTCGATGTCGCATTGCTAAGAGTCGAGTGGAAGGAGGTCAGTTGGAATCAGAAAATAGAGGTGGAAGAAACTAACTGAGACTTACTGACGAAGACGCGGAGAAAGTGAGAATCGACAGATGATTGATCTTGAGATGTGCGGTTGAGTGGTGATATTGGGTTTTCAAATTCCACGTGGCAATCAGAGGGAGGATGTGGCCCGCCCCGGGGTTAACCCCATCAATGGTCTGTACCGCTTTGCTGCGCAGCCCGTCGCCTGTATTTGGGGGGGGAAAAAAAAAAAAAAAAGTCGAATGTGACAACAATTTCGCGAACAGCTGTAATATAGGCTTGCAATGGTCATTGTCATTTTATTCAAACAAACACCCTTGATGTGCTCACTAAACTGAGGCTAGAGGCTGGAGTATGTAGGGCTGCTCCTATCCGCGCGTGTCTGCCTCGGGTGCATGCAGTGTAGAGGTGCGCGCACCTATAATCCAGTCCTTCCTATATGTATGTCACATCATCGACTAGAATGTTCAAGTTAAAGTTCTTAACTTGGACTTTTCACTTGATTCAATTCAGCCGATACGCAATTTATATATCGCCATCCGAACCCTCGCAGCACCAGTCTCAGGTCAAGAGTGAACAGAAGAAACTTCTCTCTAAGCAATGAGCGTCTATGACCAAACATCCTATGCCTCATCTTCCGCTGGATATGGTGGCGATTACGGATCTGGACCCAACGACCCGCTTCAATTCTACTCCGGCCCTTCCGATGCTTCATCTAGGTACTATGCCCGAGAGAGTATCGAGGGCGAACGTGGTGGTGTGAGTGGTAGCATGTCTTCAGTCCCAGGGTACGCAACAAACATGGTTGGCGGCTCGATCATTGCCGCTGGCGGGTTTTGGAGTGCATTTGGCACGGGTGGAGTAGAAGGGGAGCCTCCCCTGCTGGAAGGTAAGTCAAATTTCTTGCCGATCATCATCTCACACTTTGCTAAATCCTGATCTTATCCATTACACAGAACTCGGAATCAATTTTGATCACATCAAGCGCAAGTCTTTTGCTGTTCTAAATCCATTTCGCACCATCGATCAACACCTCATGGACGATGCAGACCTAGCTGGTCCGCTGATTTTTTGTTTTTGTTTCGGGATGTTTTTGCTGTTTGTGAGTACCTCAAATTCGACTAGGCATGATCATCCTGTCAACAAGTTTTTCGCCTCTGCCTGTTACAAGGAACGGTCGTCTTCCGCTTATATGGTTTGCTGAATGCTCGTTGTCTGACTTGTTAACTTGGCGATGGGGCTGTGCCACGGGGTTCGTGAATGTAAATTGGATCGATTGGGGCTATTTCAATGGGCTAGTCGGGCAAACCTCAGTTCGGGTATATCTATGGTCTAGCTCTCTTGGGTGATCTGTCGCTATATCTACTCCTGAATTTGATGTCGGAAACTGGAATCGACGCTTATCGGGTCGCCAGCGTGCTTGGGTACTGTCTCCTTCCCCTGGTTCTTCTCAGTCTGGTGACGGTGGTAGTCAGCATGGAGTAGGTATTTCTTAATCATCATGCTCCTATTCTTTGCTTTCGCTGTCTTGATGTGATATAAAATGACTTTCGCTTGTCCTACTCTTCTACACGACATCCCACGTACTGATCATGTTGTTGTCTTGCCCACTTCGTCCGGACTACTTTGCGGTTGGCAGCGGAATTCTTGGATACCTTCTCTCAGCACTTTCCATTCTTTGGTGCGCATACTCAGCATCTGGAATATTTGTCGCCGTGTTACGTATGTCCGAACAACGTTTACTTGTGGCCTATCCAATCGGGCTTTTCTACGCGACCTTTGCACTCTTAAGTGTATTCGACGCCAAGACTGGGACAGTGGGCGTACGCGCGGCAAAATAAAATCGATATGAAGAAACTGCTAGAACGGTTCAAGTGGCTACGCTGAAGTGTCGGCTGCACAACTCTTGTGATTGGGACTGTGGCAATATCTACCTTGGCCACTCCTGCGATGAGCGCCGGCCGCATGTAAATAAAAAAAACCTTACTAGTCTTCATGAACCCTAGCATTGCGCCAATGCATAGTCTGATCTTTTCTCTCTTCTCAGTCTGCGGGGGAAAGGTATAATACACTCAAGAAAAAGCTCCTGACTTGGGTGAAATTCTAGCTACACTGTCTGGTCTTTTTGAACTCCTGTAATCGTAGATCTCCATCGCCTTCCCCAATTCCTCTTCGCTTCCAGTCAATCGGGACCCTGGAAGATCTTCCCATTTCTGCTGCATTCACCTTTCACCTTTCTCCTCATCAACTCTCCAACTATTTTCCACATGATTCTTTCAGAGGTTGTTTGCACTGTTATCAAGTTGTTATTCAAACCAAGGGTACAATCTACATGTTTCTGTCACTTACAACTCTGTGTCACCCCAAGTCAAACATCATGGCAAGGATTGTCTTTGAACTTCATTCAATGGCCTATGTCATTGTATCAGGACATCTGACCAGGGGTGGCATACGCAGATACAATGTAATCTCTCTCACCTTAGCTTTTCTGAATGTAGCTGAGAGACACTGCACAGATCATTAGATATTTACTTCGCACTTGTAATATGACTCACACAGTAACATTTCATTTATGATACCAGAGCAGAAAACGGCAACTTGCCCTCAAAAGCAAGCAGGGTGATGTTGCCCGAGGTAGCTCGAGTACACCAAGCTCCATAAATGCAGGTAATCGAACTGTGGAATATCGAGGTTCGACCTCAAGTTCCAGTCAGTTTTGTCAAGATGTCATAGCAAAATGCACTTTTTGATTAAAAGTCATCCAGCTCCTTATATTTGTAGTTAAAACTTGAGATACACGAGAACTCTGATGTCTTAACCAGTAGGACGCGGAGAGTGATATCAGATAGCTAGTTAGAAGGAAGTTGTCTGTGTTTGTCATATGAATTGCTGCTCTTGTTTCCCATTTTGCAACTTTTGGGCACCGATTTAGGCGACGAGAGTTCAAACTGACCGACTTGTCTTGAGGAGAGTGAATTGGCTTGATCAACATTGCTCAGAGTCAGACGAAAATATGATTGCTCCACATCTCGAGTACACATAAGGGCAAAAGCAAAAGACTGCAGAACAGAGACCCGAGGAATCGTGAGCGGGGCCGACCGAGACGGGATTTCGGTTCATAGACTAGCTAACCACTCCCCATGCTTCTCTGCATTAGAATTAGTCACTGACCCAGCAAACAGATTAATCGTACGCCAAAAATGTCGACCGAATTGAAAAAGAAACTTGTCTACGGCATTCTTGAGTTCCTGAATCAATCCATATCAGATGGAACTATTCGATCGGATGATAAGGAGTCAATGGAAGTATGTCATTTTCCAAAAAGCATCTCCATCTTTGACTTGCATGCTTCTGATAGTATTCGTGACACTGACTTGAGTGGTTGTCTTTTTCTTAGGTGGCAATGCAGTGCATCTCCGAGGCCTTTGAGGTCGAATGGTCTCCCGATTCGACTAGCCCCTTAACGATGAAACCAGGCAATCTACTCAGTGTCTTTGAAGTTTTTGTCAAAACGCAAAAGAAAGTAGTACGTCGCGGCGTAATTCACTGGTTTGCGAATCTTCAGCTTGACATTATCTCACGTCTCCCGTATGGCTTCGACGAATAGTCTTCCCCTGGATCGGCACCGTCCTCAACTGAACCGAACGCAGAATCTTCCACGGCTGCTCCCACAGAATCTGCGAAGACTCAGGCCGACGAACTTAAAACCGCTGGCAACGTTTTACTCTCCAAAAAGGACTTTGAAGGTGCCTTAAAGAAGTATACCGAGGCGATATCCCTCGATCCAACCAATCCTGTCTACTACTCCAACCGTGCAGCAGCTCACAGTCAGCTGGGAGCAAACGATGAGGCAATTGAAGATGCGCTCAAGGCCTTAGAGGTTGACCCCGGCTTTGTCAAGGCTTATTCAAGGCTCGGTCATGGCTATTTCAGCTCCTGTCAATACGAAAAGGCCGTTGAAGCGTACGAAAAAGGTCTTGAACTAGAGCCTGACGTAAGTCATTTTACCAACTAAAGATTCTTGTAAGTTACCATCCTAAGCCTAGAGCGTACTGCTTTCGCCTGATGTTTTCGAAATTAGAATGATACCATCCGGAAATCGCTTGCCACTGCAAAATCGAAAGCCAAACTGACTCCAAGTACAAGTCGCGGCACTGACGGGAGTAGCAGCTCGCCAAGTGGTGCTGGTGCCATGCCTGACCTCGCATCGATGATGGGCCAGGGCGGAAACGGCATGCCCGACCTTTCTGCGTTGATGAACAATCCAATGATGGCTCAGATGTTAGTATAGTGACTTGTGCCATCCTGAGTCGTATCTAAGCGCTCCTCTCCCTTGTTCTTTCTTGCAGGGCTCAGAGCATGATGGCCAACGGCGGCTTGGAGCGCATGATGCAAAATCCAATGGTACAGCAAATGATGAACAGTATGGGTGGCGGTGGCGGTGGCATGCCAGATCTTTCAGCTGTGAGGCAGCCTTTCTAAATCTTTATGATAATGGCAGACGCTTACATGCTCATTTAATACTCATCTTACTGGGTCAGCTCATGAACAACCCTGCAGCACGTGAAGCTGCAGCTAGCTTGATGGGAGGTTTGGGTTCTGGTTCTAACAACAGGAACGATCCTAATAACCCAAATAACAACATGTTCTCCTGAGTTGATTGCTGTGCCAAAATGGGATGCCATCTCCCTTTGGCTTGTCTTGCGTTCTTATTGTGTTTACCTATATATATCAATCTTATGGTGCATTCTGGCTGTGTCCCAAGCAAATATGGGCAGTCTTTGGCTCAAGTTGTCTTTAATACATGAAATGAAGGGGAATATGGTACAAACTCAGAGACCAAACTTTCAACAGCTTGCCAATAGATCACTGGATCACCATAGTGAAGGTGATTGTGCAGGGGAGCGCTCAACACCAAAAGTTTGTAACAAGAGACTATCATTTTTCTGTAACTGCACTAGTGAAACATTGAATACTCAAATTAGGCTGTTGATAAGGGAGGCTCCAATGCAGTGAAGAGGGATAAGAAATTGACACTCATTGGTTGATTGTCAATGAAAAGACTAGTTTTATAAAGAGATCTAATCCTATTTTGCTTAACACATTGTGCCTGTCCTCAACATCAAACATCACCATTCAATTTTTTGATGACAAAGGCAATGATGAGCATTTCAAAGAATTGGCCAAAATGCCCTCTGTGATATCAGATCACCATTCTCAATCAGTCACACCATCTCAAAGTGTGTCTTTTGACAATTGACCCAATCAACCAGTGGTTACTCATCATCTGGTAAGAGCCATAAAAGTAAACATATACACTACCCTAGATCTCTGTGACACTGCAAGGATGATCTTGCTCCACAGTGGAAGATAATTGAAGCTAGGAATCAAAATGGAATGCTTTCTATTGCTCCAAAAAATTTGAATAAAAGGTGTGTCAAATTGTGCTATGTTTTTTTGTTGAGAGATTTGGGCTAATGTAGAAATATTCAAGCATTCTGTTTGATGATTCTCAAGATTTTCCTGGCATAAGACATAAACATGCAACACTTGTTCACTCAATTCAGCCTTCAAAATTGACAAGGAAAATCCAAAGATAATGTGATAAGTGAAGGACAATTGAACTTGCTTTGGACTTGTATGTATGACACTGCAAGTATAATGCATTTTGCCTTGATGAAAGATGATTGCATCTATGGCCAAAATGATGGATGGATTGTTTGATAAGGCACAAGAAATAACCTGTGTCCATGTATGCCAGACCTAGATAAAAGACTATCTAGGTTCTGGCTAATGCTTAGGCTTCAGCCTCCCACACATTGAGCAGGAAGCAATAGTAGGTTTCAAATCAACTTTTTAACAATATTTTGTAGTACAACAAGTTGTCCAAGACTGTAGAATTTACCATAAACTTTCAAAATTTGGGACATCTTTTTAGGTGTCCCACATTCATAAACCAGTATATTTTTGTAAAGATCCAACAATTGGATATCATTCAATTGATGTGGCAAAGAAAGAAAGGAAAGGTGTGAAGTCAAATTTAGCTTGACCAATCGTAGATCATCTGGCCCAGCACTGTCTGGATACTCAAATAGACCAGTCTGCTCTATACATGTACATATGGAGGTTGCAACAATTCATTTGTGTTACAATCAGCCTTAACAATTCATCAGCAAACACATACAGGAGACAAACCATTTATATGTACCATAGAAGGATGTAAAGCAAGTTTTAGTGAATCATCTAATTTTTCTAAACATGTCAAACCTCATTCAGGTTTAAAGAATTTTGAATGTCAGGTTTGTAAGAAAAAGTTTGGTAGATATGATCAGTTGTTTAGACATATGAATGTTCATGAGCCTTGTGAGGCTGAGGCAAGCAGTGACCTGGGCCGTACCTGCACAAATTTGTTACTCAGGGCCAACATGTTTTCAGAGAGCCTCCTTGTGATGAATTTTCAGAGCTTCCTGCTGGAGATTTATATATGGTCCAAAAACAAAATATGCACTCTGACTTCTTGCACACAAGATTAAATAAACTTCTACCAATTAGGAAGTTCATTCATCCTTGCATCAAAACTGCCACAAAGATTGTGTGTTGAGGGCAAATTTGGTTTATGCCTGGCGCACATATTTTGCTGCATTTTTTATGAGATCAGACAAGTTTTCAAAAAATCACTGCTGTAAGAAACTTTTCTATTTTTTACAATTTTCACAAGATTACTTTGACTTGAAACCCCTTGATTACTGTACCTGACCTACTGGATTGAGGAAGGTGATCAAACATAGCCAATTTCCCACTTTCACTGTCTCCCTTCTCTTGTCAGATTTACAAAGAGGTTTCATCTTTCTCCCTGAATCTCCTTTTGCCTTGGAGTTCTATCTTCTTTCCTAGTCTTAATCTGACCTACTCTTCTGAGGAAAGATCTCTGCTCTCTTTCCAAACCAACTACAGTCTTATTCATCATTGCCAAAAAAGAACTGAATCAAGACCAGAGAGAAGAACCAACAGAAATCATATCAAAGAAGACCACAATGATTCAAGCACCTCAAGATGAGCCCCAGTTGCTATCTGACTACTTTTGGGCTGTCCAAACCCCAAACCAATAGATCAATTTATGGTCTTGTCCCATTGGATCAATTGTACATTTATTGGAAATTTATCCCTCCAATAGCCAAAATGGGAATCCTCTGGAGATCTGGCGCTCTGACCAAAAAGTGCATGCAGCTCCACCACCAGTCACTGCACCCACACTTGGCCATTTGGATGGGGACCATTCCCTCCTCAGAATTATATCAAAACTTCATCATAATTTCTGAAAGGCACATGATGTTTGTATGAAAGCCAGTTGTGGCAAGCCTGTATAGTTGAAATGTCATTCACCTATCTTTCAAGTACCCAAATGATGATGTACATATAGTGTGAGAGGTTGAAGATGTCCATGGAAGTCCCAAGAATTTGATGGATTCTGGATTGATCTCCTCTTGGTTGATTATGTTCGTATATTTCCACTATCAAGCAACATTGAATTCAATGTTGATGTGGGAATGAATAATATCTTCAACTCCAGGGCCAGGACCTTGGTTATTTACCCTTTTCATTCTGGTAATTATCATTTCCAATTATTGAGTAACAATGAATTTAATGTTGAGCTCCCCTAAACTGGTTGGCAAACTGGTGTATACCACTGGCTTCAACTTCTTCTCAACAAAGTACACCCCAGAGTGGTCAGGCCAGTCTGAAGACTGGGACAGAAGCAGTCTGTAGATCAGTCTGTCTTGATATGCAGACATACCATCTGCATAAGGGCTCCAGTCATAATGTATGCAATCTGCCCATTAAATACTGCTTACATACTGCCTACAAGTTGGCCCTTGGAGACATTGGAAGAGGCACCAGGAATTATACCCCACTCAGAATAAACACACACACAAGCCAACTAAGTGACATGCCTCACAAGCATGGCCACTCACCAGGCATGGTCTTTGACACAGCCACAATTCCATTAAATATAACATCCTTTTGTTAAAGGTTCAGCTTGTAATTTTTCACTATGAAATTCATATTTCACATAATCACAACTCCAATATATGTTTTGTAACACTTTTGTCTATTATATACTAATGGCACCCCTCAAAATTTTGAACCTCAACAAGGGCATTTTGTTTCTTTTTTTACAAGTTCAACCCAGAGCCAAACCTCAGCCCCCAAACTAACTATCCTCTCAGGCCCTCTATGTTTCTTTACGAGATCCAGTGCTTGCCAACAAGAGCATTGGGGAACATTGGACCCTGACTTTTGATCCCTTTTCTTCCAGTTTCAAAACAATCTATTTACAAAACAAATTCAATTCCCATGCAGCAGATGACCAAAACTGGCACCCTCCTGTTGCTGGCTCAGGTTGCCCTACAACACTTCACACTTCCAGCCGCGTCCACCTGAGTTGAGCAGGTTTTTATCCCAGGAAACATTGCTGTGCCTTCCCCAGGCCACCCAGAGACTGATGTCATCTTACACTTGGTCCCTTCTGCAACACTGGCTGACAAACAATGAGGCTACTGTGGATGTTGAACATGTCTGATGACAGACGGGACATAGAACAAAATGTTCAAGTCAAGAAGGTATTGGTAGGGTGTTGTAATGATTTCAAATCTATCCCAATCTGTATCCTCACTTGATTGTTCCGTGCTTAATTGTCTGAAACTTCTTTGTGTGTGTTTTGATATACTCTTTGAGATAAGCTGTTACAAATACTAGCAGTTTGATTTATGTCTTATACATGCCTCTCTCTCTCAAACTTCAGCTCCCTCTCTCATTGAGTGGAAACTGAAGTTTACAGTGAGGCACATTTTTCCACCATTATTACATCCTGGACCCAGTTTACTCTCCACAATAGAATTCCTACCAATATTGTGTCCTGCTTGTGGCAGGTAAGGCATTGACCTCTCTGCCATTTTTCTTCTACCACAAGTTCATCCAGAACTCATAATAATTTGTTCTGTCCAGGTGAATATCTTCTACATCTCTCCAGTTATTTTTACAGCAGAAGTCAAAAAGCTTGAAATTGAGAAAATTTCAAAATCAACTGGTGGTTCGTGCGCCACCTGTGAAAGGTCTAAGAATGCATACATAAATGGTGACGTTTCCAGGATAAACACGTGGTTGCCAAAGATTTTGTGGTACAGTAGGTTGAGTGCCCGCTTGGTGGCTGTGAGGCTGCGCTTGAGACTTGTGTGTTTTGAGTTTGAGCCTGACTGGCTTTCCTTTGGTCATCACACCATTTTGACCAATTTTCCTAAACAACTTGCTTGTTATCATGAAATCAAACAGTGAGCCAGATAGAATATCATTGTTTGCTCAAATATGAGTGTTGCCGTGCCATCAGTAACTCTGAACAAAAAAAGTGCCAATCAAAAAAGCCATGAGGGTCGAACACAGGATTACCAGCAATATTGCAGCAAGTACTCACACCTTCTGACCGCTGCGCCACCAAAGCATGAAGATGTCGGGCTTAATGGTTTATTTGTCACAATACATTTTGACACCTTTCACAGGTGACGCACGGACCACCAGTCCATTTTGAGAATTGCTTGATTTCAAGCTTTTTGAATTCTGCTGTACTTGTGTACTCAGCTTTAGTTGAAATATCATCAAGTGGAAAACTTCCTACCACTATTGTGTCCGGCTTCTTGCAGGTACCTCTCCACCATTTCTCTTTTACCACAAGTTCATTTAGAACTTATGATTACCTGTTCTTTCCAGGTAAGGTGTCACCTCTCTGCCATTTTTTCACCTGTGTCTTACAGATCCCCGGGTAGAGAGCTCAAGAGGCTGTGTGTAATTGGTTCGGCATTCTACCGAAAACTGCCGCACAGACTGGTCAGACCTCCCAGAATCAATTTTCTGCGCCTGGTCAACTCTCAAACCAGACTGGTCTGTCTGTTTCAGATTGCACCAAGTCACACAGACCAGTTCAACTTGATCTCAGACCAATCTGGCTACATACAACACACACTCAGACTGGTGTGAGCGAGCGTCAAACATTAAACCAGACTGCTCTGGACGTTCATAGCACGCCTCGCAAATCTCCAGACCAAACTGGCTACATACAAACACACACCCAGACCAGTCTGAGCGAGCTTCACACCCGATCAGTATACAAGCATGAAACCAGACCGGTCTGGACTCCACGCCTTACCAGTCTGCCCCATCAGACTGTCTGACCTTGACTTGGGCCACTCTTCACAGGGTATTGATTGGTGTCACAGATGAGACTCAGTCGGCATCTCATTGACCATCCATGAATCAAGTTCTCCACAAATGCAATCTTGGGTTGGCAATAAGCCATCATCTCATCAGCAGGTTTGTTCATGTAGATATGTAAAATTTTAATTCATTCACTTTCAAACTTTCGACCTGTTGTGGGAACTGACACCAACGCTTCTATCAACTATCACCCTTCCAGCACCTACACAACTCATCAATCACCAATCCATCCCAAGTTAGCAGACACTCTTCAATTTCAACCCAGTATCACCAGAAGCACTTGAAACCAATTCATTTTGCCTTTGTTTTTGTTACTTCCAAAACTTGACACTTCATACCTAAACCAAACTGAAAATCATGGACAGGAACACCCACTGACTCGAATGTATAGATCTACAATTGGTCAATCTAAATCTGTTTCAGTCAAACTGGCTCATAACAGATTGATCTCAATCTTAAGTAAACATGATACTAATTCTAGAGAGCTATTGATCCAACTTGATCAAGCTTTACAAAAATCTTTACAAAAACCTTGAATTAATTAGCATAGTGTTGATTCAACTCTCAGTTTGATTACTTTAAATTTGACCTCTCATGCTATGTGTGCCAAAATGTGTATCAGTTAGGTACAGACTGGCAACATTAATCCCTAGAACACAAACAAATTATAAATTTCTTTAGGAGCATGGTTGTAGATTACTTTGATAGCATTGTTGTAAAAAAACAAGCATAGCATATTTGTAAAAAAACAATCTTGATGATTATGAAATAGGAGTGAAATGGTCCATAAGTAGCGAGTCAGATCTAGCCTGGCCAGCAGATGAAGACTGAGTGTCAGCCCGATTATCTGAAGCTGAAGGGCTGGCAATATTCTGAGTATTGTTATGTAAAGAATTTGCATTTGCAGCTAAAATTGTGGCCTGATTGTTTGGTTGATGAGTTGAAGTCAAATCTGTACTACTACCTATAGTGCCACGTTTGACTATGTTAGGTTGACCGTCAGAAGGTGAACCCAAGGAAGATCGAGGTTGAGACTGATTGTGTGCAGTTGCCGCGGCTGTAGGCTCAGTACCAAGTTGGCCATTGGTACATTTGTTGTTAGAAGCCAAAGGTGGATTGGATTGATTATTAGAAGTCAAAGCGTGATTGGTAGGTTGCCCATGAGAACTCAAAGACGTTGTGGCCGCTTGATCAGAAGTTGCAGCTGGCAAAATCTTGAACTTTCCGCTTTTGATATCACTGGTCCATTTCCTTCAGTCTTTTGCTTCCATCGATACAAAGCCCTTTAGGAAAGCTTCATCAGACATAGTCGAATTGGGTGCACATTCAATGGTTACTGGTCCACGGCGTTTTTCCAAGACAGCAATTGGATTGGCTACACGTGGAAGAGTTTTGCCGTGGTCCTTTCCAAGTACTTTTGCTACATTGATGACACAAAAATATCAGCTTGTGCATCCCTGGTAAGAGATGTTTTAGCTTACTCAAACCATCACTCAACAAGTCTTCAAGGATTTTCTTATCATATCGGATTGATTACTTGATACCTTCTTACTCTGTATACGGTTTGCGGTGGCCACAACTTCATTGATCTCATTAATGGTGGTCTGGCCTTGACAGAGCGTAGGGGAGACTCTCTGCAATTGCGCTTTGGATCCCACCCACTGAGAGATCTCACTCCGACTGGTGAACTCTTGACACCTACCTTCCCCTAGGACGCTGTTACTACAAGCAATAAGATAGTAGTCTAGACCTACAAGCTGATGGTCCCAAAGAAGCTGGAACCCAAACAGTAGGAATAAGTATGGCAATATAACTTGTGAGAGACTCAATGAGAAGTACATACTTGTTGACCAATCTTTCTTATACTTTGAAGAGAACGCTTCTCTTCTTTTCCAGGAGAAGTGCTTGGGGTATTGAGTGCACGGTCCTTTTCAACTTTGTTCATATCCACTAGTTAATTGTAAATAGGTCGGAATTTTTCTCCATCTTCATTGCTAAGTTTGGGTACTTCAGGTACAAGTGTCAATGTATTGCCACTGATTATGTCTTGCATCACAGAGACTGCTGAATAGTCCGGGTACCCTCCAAGGGCATAGAAATACGGTGAAGTGAATACTACAAGTTCATCAGCTGTAAGTGCATTGTACGCATCGGAGTTGGCTGAGTTGCGGAGGGCGAGCTTTTCCGGGGCATCAGGAGCTCCTCTATGAGGCACTGCAGCCAAATAGAATATTGTATCAGTGGTTTTGTAAAAATCTTAATATGCTAATCATGATAAAACCAAAGGTCTCACTTGGGTACTTATTGGCGTCTTTTGCAAATGACAGCCATTGGCGCCAATGATTATCAGTGTTTGACGCACCGGCCAAACCCCTATGAACCATTAGAGATCAATAGTCAGCCGCCACATAAGCAATATAATGATGAAATGAGATTGAAACAGACAAAGACTCCTTTAGTTTGTCTACGTTAACTCCTGCAACCATTGCCATCATATGAAGACGGTGCTCAAAACTTTCCAGAATAGCTTGAGCTTCGGCGATGACGGGCGCCCCAATTTGGTGATTTGAATTAGACTGCTGGGCCAGCTGCTCTTTAATTTGATTCAAGGGCCAAAACTTCATCACTTTATGGTAGTTTTGGAGTGTAATTTCTTTCAGGGGGAGGTTATTTTCATCCGCTGTGTTTGTTGGACCTAGACCTCCACGAGAGGATTCCCCTTTACGCCGCCGGGATGATTTGGCTGCTGGTGGTTGTAATTTGGTTTGTTTTGGTGATGATGGACGTTGGAGAGCGTTGGCTCAAGTACCTCGAGTGACCCTGGGCTCCGACATGTCAATGTTGATAATTTGAGTGAAGATTGAGTATTTGAGTATTCAAAATCAAGGAACAAGCCAGTCACAAAAGCAACAAATAGTGTGGTCAATTCATGTGGACTTATATCAGGTGTTCACATGTTGAGCATGTGATATGCACATGTTCAGCATGTGAAACACAGTGGAGTGGCATGTAAAGTGCATGTAAAAGACTTCTCAATACATTTCAACTGTTCTATTTTAGGAATAGCGGATATAGGTACTTCCTCTATTGGGCTCTGCTTTGGGTACATCATGGAGTTCCTCAAACCCATCAAAATAATACCTTCCTAGCTTGTCCAAATTCGAAGTTTCATGATGGTGGGTGAGTACACATACACTTGATGTAAGCTTCTTTTTTTGACTTTTTCATACGTGATTCTCCTCACAATTATTATTATTCATTGCAACCTATGATATGTGTCTCCCAAAGGGAGTAAGTTTTCAGGGAGTTTGACTCATATTTTCACTGTGGAAACTTTGCCGTAGTGTTAAGCAAGAGATTTGTTATGATCTTCGACAATCATTGGCGCCAAGCAGATATAGATATCTACTCAAAAGAATGTTTACCCGTGTTGGCTGGTCCACTAATCAAGATTCAATTGCTCAAATCCACGTTGAGTTTACAATGAAAGATTTCTCTCATGAGACAAATCATGGAGAGTTATCTGTGAATACTGGTTAAGCAACAATCATTAAGATGTATGATGTTTAGCAGATAAAAAGTTTTGTTTGAGATAATAACTATTCCAAAAATTGAGATACATCAGGACAGATATTATCAAATACTAGTG
>JAIFHY010000290.1:0-27109 GCA_022264835.1 Melampsora americana | reverse complement strand
AGATTAACCTTTCTTTTGTTTCTTTAACTCAGTATTCTCCAGTGATGATCAGTAGCACCTCAAGCCTCACAAACAAATCAAATTGAAACTTATCATTTCATATAATGAACTCTCTCGAATTATGTTGTAGTCCACAAAACTTAAATCAAAATCTAATGTTCTCTCTTCATCAATCCATTCATTCTATATATTCACTAAGAATTGACCTACAATCTCACTCATCTTACTTTAAACTCTAAAAATCTAAAAACAAAAACAAAACAAAAAAACTATTCCTCCATCAGACAAAAAGCTTTTAAATTGACTTACACTAATTTTTATGGAAAAAAAACCCTTTTTTTAAGAATCTTTTACAGTCAAAAGTGATGAAAATTTGTTTCTTAAACGTTCATTGATAGGTATCTTACTCACCATCCTCGGTTGACTTTTTCTTAATCGATCTTTAATCTTACTTAAAATCATATCAGTTTGATCTTCTTCATTTGAATCAACTGTTAAAGATTCTACTGTACGGATTCTTTCAGATTCATTTTGGATTTCGAGAAAAGATGGTAAACAATTCTTTAAACTCATCTTCATGAACTTTTTCCTCCTTAGCCTTCTATTTCCTGGGTTCAAATGAACGATACGAGGAATCAGTCGAAGTACTTGGGTTCGAAGGTTGACTAAAGTGTTAGGTATTAGATCTGATTCGTGATCACTAGAAAGATGAGTTCCTATTTCAGATAAAGAAATCCTCTCGCTCACTTCTTGATCAAGATCCTCACTTAGGTTGGGCGAGTTGGGGTTTAAACCTTTCGGGTCTTTACATTGTTTGTGGGTCTTAATTCCTGAAGACCAGCTCCAGGACGTGATCTAGGATAAGGAGTCGGAGGTCGGTTTTGAGTGAATTGGCTGAAATGAAGTTTGTGTGAGATCACGGAGTCTTCTTCAGCTTTTTGTTTGTTTTTGAAATAGGTAAGGTGGTTTGAGTGAAGGACTGATCGGTTTTGGTTGGAAGGATCTACCATCTCTACTGAGACGAGAGCTTGTCGCGGGAAGCGCATCGGATGAGGGAATCCCACAAACCGAGCAAGTCATTCGCATTTGATGATAGATTTGATGAGCAGCTTCTACAAGGAATACTCATCTTTGTACGGATTTGAGATACTTTAAGTGATAAGTTTGTGTGAGATGGTGAGTTGACAGTGATGATACGTTCAATGTGGATTGATTCAGGTTCGTTGAGAAAGATTGATAATTCGTAGGCTGTCTCCCTCCTCAACGGAAGATGGAAGGGTTCAGTTAATATATTCTGTGCAAAATGCCAAAGATGCTTGTTATGATGATCGAATGGAGCTTTTGAATAGATGTGAGCTTTTTGGATGGGTTGTCTAAGAGTTCGAAAGACCGATGAGGTATTGCTTTTGCTCTTCAGGGAACAAATTCATTCTTCCTTTTAAGCTCCAACTTTTCTCATCCAATGAAATCCTTCATCTATCACCACATTCACATTCACGTTTGGTCGGAATACCGAGGTGATACGTTAGCTATTGTCACCGTAAATTCATTCTCGAATTATGTACCCAAGACCTCTCATGGCCCAGTGACGTGTGGTTATTCTGCTGACTGGATCCATTCTCAAAGGTCAGTTGGTCACCGCTTGATGCAGGGAACGAGTTAAAGAGTTTTGAGCTCATTTAAGTCATATAAATTAGATGAAGCGATGTGAACATTAATCAGATCTCTTTTACGATTCTTTTAAAGATCTTACAATTGCACCCTTACAATCTTGGTGTATCCAAAACTATATCACAATTTCTACAAAAGCGATGATAGATTCTTGATTCTGGGAAAGTATGAATCGATCAGTTTGATGAGATTGGATCGGACGAAAAAAAAAATGATATCAAACTTCATTACTTTTTCTAAGTTATCTTACATTTGTGTTTTTTTTTCTGCAAATGTATCACATTCACTTTGAACTTTATAATCTGTTGATTTCTTCAAAACAAAAGTACTGGACTTGCTAGTCATTAAACTTTGTCCAAGGCCAAGCCTTTACAAGAAAGCCCCGTTCTTGGGCCAAAAATAATCGCGTCAATAAGTTATGTTCCTGGAGTGTTGAGTAATGGAATTGCAAGAAAGTAAATTGACATAAGTTTCAAAATATAAAGATCTTTTCTCCCCCCCGCAAAAAAAACTACAATCACTATTCCTGATGTTTGGAATTGAGCAATTTTCAAATAAGCAGAATGATATTTAAGATGAAGCTTTAGATGGAGTTTGAAACCGAATCAGTACAATCAAAGGCCCAGTTTTTGGATATGAAGTGATCAGGCAAATTGATCCCAACTGTCACAATGAATTAGTAATAAGATAGTTCACAATTAAGTCATTATACAAAAAGTTGTCCTGATTCAATCTACCAAGTTATCATGAAGTTAATATTTGTTTGAATTTCAAAATCTTGATGTTTTTTTTTGAAAAAAATCATCTAATTTAGAATTTGAAGATCTGGTCCAATTTTTGATCTCCAATCTCTCTAACCTGAAGAAGAAAGAATTGACTGTTTGAACTTCCAAAAGAGATTCCTTTGACTTGAAAATTCAAGGTGTCCTTGGATGTCAATGATTTTGGACACACTGGCAAGTATTCAGATCAAGGGTTTTGTCAGGCCTAAAAGGAATCTTGAAATAGCTTCTCAGATACACAAGTCCACATACATTGCCATGGAGCTACATATCGATTTTTGAATCTGAGCTTGTTTGCTGGCAGAGATGAATGTGAAGTATAATAATCTGTCACAGTGGACTGAAAGCTGGTCCCTCAAGAGTAACTGGGTGATAGCTTACTTGTTTTGTGATAATTGAACACTATGATTAGTATGAAAACCACAAATAGATACATACAAAGAATGATTTGTTTCATGTTTTCATACTTCAAACCTCTTTTGACCCATCCATAATCTTTACTTGCTGAATATCGGATGTATGAGCAATATTTTGTTCGTGATACATAGCAGCTATATGGTCATGAGGATGATGTGACGATTATCGCATACCCTCTTCCCATACTGGTTGAATATTTGACTAGATATAAACTTGTGGCTTCACTGAGTTGAGACAACCCGTACACTTCCCTAACCCATGAGTCATTTTTCAAAGTGCTTTTGATTTCGTCATGAGTCTCTGTCTGTGAAAAGACTTCAACTCTTCAAAAACCCATAGATTTTCAAGGGAATTTGGGTTTACATCTTATAACCCATAACACTTCACTCCTCCATCACGGGGACAAACATAGGTTGTATATCTGTCCTTTCTCTAACCTTGGCTGACTTGTGTTTGTTTAAGTTATGGATATGTTTATGTTCTTGTGCTTCTGCTTGTGAAAAGTACTCGAGAAGATCTTTCCATTCCTGCTACAAATGTGGGTTCTTTTCTTAAGATAGAGTAAAGATCTTCTCGAAGCTTCTATGATGCGAGCCTGTTTGAGGATTCGGATGTGATCTCAAGGTTTTGATGAAGATTGCAGAACTTGAGACACTCTCACCAGATGAACAAACAAAATGATCGACATCCACTCAGCACACTATAGCAAAGGCACCCAAGACCATTATCTGAGTTTGATACCGGTTATCCTTTGCAATCCTCGATCCCCAAAGGGAAATACCTCATTCACCAGTCTCTAAATTCAAGTCTTCCACCCGAAACCGTATGCTTCCATTTGTGAAAACTCTGATTGGCTGTCGGTCTATGTCTCAGTAATAACTTAGAAAATTGGAATAACCAACACTAGATAGAAAGGCATATCTGAAATGGCGAGATTTTGTAGATGTCGAATGTCTCTCTGCTCGTGGCTGAACGCGCGCGGCGAGATCCAGAACTTGTCAGACACGTGTCAGAGTTGATCAAAGAGCTCAATTTTAGTTCATCGATGTGGATTATGTATCTGGATGTCTGTTTATAGTAGCATCAAGCATGCGTGTCATTTTCGTCCTTGACTTTTAGCCCTTAAACTTACAATCATCTTCAGATCAGGAGAGTGAAGTCACCCTCACCGGCTTGAACCACCCGAAGGACCCCAAATTGAAGATGAAGAATTAAATCCAAGCGGCTCATCGACCGATCACTCATTGTATTCCTCCATCACACAGGCAACCAACCGGTCTCCCGCGGCGGGCCCACTTGCATCAAGTTCGTGCAGCGGAAGACCACAGACAATCAATAAGAACAAAACAAGATCAACAAATTCAAGCTGTATTCAATGATATGTAACTCACTCTCCTCCTGTTCCACGTATCGCGCCTCGAGGAATGTAAAAACTCTTTAAACGTCAAGAAGTCGAACTTCATTGGCGCTCAGCAAGATAACTCAACCTTAACTTGTATTCTATGTATCAACAGCCACGTTGTGAAAACAAGAACCTATCACGTGTTCCTTAGTTTATATTGTTTTCAAACTTTGATCTATCCTATCCGCATTGATGTTGAAAATACAAACTCATACTGTTGTACATACACCCCCACAACGCCTTTGCTACCATCCATCTTCTGCCACAGGAGCGATCACGTAAGGATCAGAATCAAACGCAGATCTCCAGACATCTTTATTTTCTTTACGTAAAGGCAAGCATTTTAAATGAGAGACAGGGAAGTGATGCAAGGGGAAACACCCCCAGCAAACTAGATGCGAGGCGTAAGCACAATGGACCCCTTCACTTCCTTAGAGCGAGAAGCTTAGAAATAAGAACCATTCATTCTGTCAGCCTGTGCTCTGTAGTCCTTCTAGGTTGGCTGGCGCATTCAAACTCGAAGCGTATACTGTCAGTTAAACGCCTAAATCAGCTATGTGCTATGGGTCCCTTTGGGTGTCACAATCGGATCAATTGATGATCTTCAGAATCATCCGAACCTTCTGAAATGAAACTTTGTCCACCAGCTCAATACCAATCAAACTGTGGGAAGAAACAAATGAGCAATTTGAGGTAAAATAAACATGAGAGAGAGGGTATTCTTTTTCTTTGGATCAGCTCAAATTGTGGTGCGAGAAGGTTATGTTCATTTTGGGTTTCTTTCGAAAGAAGAGAATCAATGAATGAATGGCTGAGAATCTAGAACCGACACTGTTTCAAAGTATCAAGAAATACCAAGCTGGATTCACCTGATACGACCAGATAGATGATCAACAAGTCAATCAGTCTGATTTCCTTCCCATTTCAATTCGGCACCGATGAACCGGAACCGGATGGTATACGTAAGAAGATATGATCAGCAAATGAACGAGCCTGTGATGAGTCTGTTTACCGCTGGCTTCATATTCACGCTTCTCTTGATATCAGATAGACTCAGACAGACTGTGTATTCAAAAATCACTCAAATATATGTGCGAAATTTTGATGATTTGACATGCACCTTTATGAACCGCGTGATGTGCCGTATCCGATTGAGACGCGTAGGATACAGCAAGTGTTAATATGATTTCGAATTGTTTAAGATTTAATGAAAATTCCTCAGCAGAATCTTAGAATATATATTATACACTTAACCGGCATCGTTCGACTTTGAAAAATCCAGACTGAGTGACTTTACATAGATCATTGAGAGACAAATTTGATTTTTTCATTTTTTGGATAGATTTGATCGTCACATCATCCCAATGAAAACAAAGAAGAAAAAAAACATAGGGACTATGGCATTCAAAAAAGATGAAGAGTTTGATAGCCGCCAAGTCAAGGGATAGGGAAGTGAGAGTGATCGCATGGTTCGTCCCCCTGGAAGAGAATTGGGTGGGGATGACGAACAGGAAGGTCCTTCTTGAGTTTGACTGTTGGCTTGATAGTGGAGAAGTGGAATAAAAAAAAGTGATCGACAGCCTTACAGTAGTATGTAATATCGATACACCTATTATAGCACAATCAATTTCAATTGAATTGTCGAGGATGACAAAATTAGTTATTGACATCTCTGATCGATGGTTAAGGATGTAAATCTCGATTATATACAATTCAATTCAATTGGTTTATAGGAACTAAAATATTCCAGCCGAAATCACCTTCCTGAGCTGCGCTCTCTGCCTCTCCCTCTACAATCTTTCTAGCCGTCCGTCAGCTTGCTCCCCCCCTGCTTTTTTCAATGGGTTATGGTAAGTTTCTCACCAAACTATCGTTTACTCAGTCGTTTTTTTTTTCTGCGTATCTGTTCTACACAATTTGCCAACTTTTTTTCGTGATCCACTTGGTTGAGTTTTGAACTACAAGAAAATCTGTTCAGACACGCCCACTTTTTTTTTCTTCCTGAAATTGTACATCTCACCTTCTTCCCTCTCTTTCCCTTGATCGTGACTGAGTGGTATGAATGGTGAAGAGGAAGATACAGTCTTTCTCGAGCGATCTACTTAATGGTATTCGACATGTGTGGTTTTTTCAGTTGCCAATCCTAAACCTAGTGAAGTTGACTATTCCATCTCAGAGTTTTTCACACCACCCCACTTTTGTTGATGTCTTACCAACTCAAGTCCTGCAGACTCATGAGGCGTGTTTACCGACAAGACCTCAAGACACACCCATTTCCAATGTAGGTACCCTCTTTTTGATCGCAGTGAGTTTTTTTTTGCAATGTTTACGCGTATATAAGCTTCATCATTTTTGCTTCTTTCTTGAGCCATCCCATCCATCCAACATATTTCAGACTCTTGCCTTTCTATATCATATCCTTACTGGTAAACGCTTTCTTTTTGGAGTTCATCACACATTACCTTAGACATTAAAAGCTATATAGACACCATATAGATAGATAGATATTCTAAACCTGGTTTATATTTATTTTCATCTATATTTGTTTCACTCGCCTCTAAAGCTCTGGTCATCAACCTCAAACCTTTGAGGAACACTTCATTATTCTTTAATCTTTTTAAAAGTCTCTTTTGAACATACCACCCACAAAAAGGTCTACACGACCCTCCTGCATCCTACCCTGTACTATATCTAAACAGGCAAAAAGCTTACAAGATGATCAACATCTCTGCTATAGACTCTAATATATTTCTATTGCTCTCATAATCTCATTTATCATAATTTTATATTTATCTTTAATTCCAATTCCTATAAGAGGTATACCCTCAAACAAACCACTTACTCCCTTTGGTGATCTGTTCAAACTATACCCCTTCCCAAGTTTACAAACCTCAAGAACCAAACCTTTTCACGTACCAAAACATTGGCAGAAATCGGTGCAAGTTTTAAAGGAGCTAGATTGGTACAAGTCTCGATAGGACCAGCTGGAACTTGGATCAGTTCATGGATTGGAAAATCTTGGGTGATTGTTAATGATCCTGATTAGTGGTTGAGATATGTCACAAAAGGGCGAATGATTTTCCGGACCCAGGTTTGGGATTAGATGTGTAAGTCTTCTTCTTTGAATCAATTGCTCTGATCCTTGAAAGTTAATCTGTTATTTGTTAGATACCGGGGAATCATTCCAAATGGGCAACTTTCACTTCGAACTAATAAGGTATTCAAACAACATCGCAGAGCGTACGTATTCTCATTGCTGCTCCAACAACTCTTTCTTCTTCCGGTGTTCATTTATCAACTCGGTTTGACATATTTTAGTATTGGGGCATCGATGACCTCTTCGTATCTATCCAAGATCACTCCCAAGGTCACTCGTTCTGTCACTGAACTCATCCAGCTCTGTAAGTACATATATCGCCTTCCATTCCTGATTGCTTTAGTAAGCTACATAAATTCTGACCTCTCTTGTGGGATTTGTGCTCACAGGGAAGATGAGATGTAAAGTTTTAGATCAGAGTGGGAAGTTATACTTTAAAGCGGCGCAAGATCTGAGATTGAGTACGATGGTGAGATTTTTTTTGAAATACTATTCTTCTCGTATTCAAATTAAACTTCATTTGTTTATTTGACAGGATACCATCTCAGACATCATCTTTGGGGAATCATTTGGAGTCACTTCTTTCTCGTCTGGATCACCTTGAACGTTTAGCAAAAGGTTCCCATCACCGCTGATGAGCGACCCAAGTTCCAGGTTAGCTCATGGTTTGAACCTAATTGTAGGGGATGTAGCAAAAGCCTTTATATCGCCATCACCTAAACTGTTTTGGTTCTTTCGATCGATCTTGAATAAATTTGAACCTTCTCGTGCTTCGATTTTTTCATTCTTGGATCAAGCAGTTGAAAGTGCCAGAGCTGCAGAGGGTGGTAGGACTAGTTCAATTGTTGATCTCTTAGTCTCAGATCAACTCGAAGCTCAACGAAGAGGAGAATCTGCTTTGAGTGATGTAAGTCTCTTAGACCTCTTATATATATTTGAATCTTCAGTCCGCTCACCCTACTCTGTTATGTGCTGGGCATTTAGGCAGAGATTCGAGAAGAACTTTTAGTTTACTGGGTGGCAGGGCATGGTACGTTCTCCTTTCCATCTAATCTTGATCTATACTATGCCCATCAAAGTTTGCGTTTTTCTAATCCTCTTCTGCATTGATAGGTACAATGGCATGTACACTAGCATGGGCGGTCAAACTATTAGCAAGCGCGCCTGAAGTTCAAAAACGACTGAGATATGAACTCATGATGTTCCTTCCGACACCTGAAGAGCGATCGCCTACTTACTCTGACTTGACAAAGTCAAGTTCCGACTTATCTTACCTTGACGCTGTCGTTCACGAGCTATTGCGGTGTGCAAGAACTTTGGCGGATGTATCGAGGGAGACTACCAGTGAGGTGATTCTTGCCGATACTGTGATCCCAGCACGTACTACCATTGTCATGCCCCATGGCTATTGGGGAGATAGAAGCTTCAAGCCTGAACGATGGCTAGATGATGATGGTCGATTCGACTACCATAAACCCGGCCCTTTCCATGCTTTTGGACACGGTCCGAGGGGTTGTTTCGGGCGAAACTTGGCAGTGAGTGTTGACTTACACAACACACTTTCGGATCTTTTGTTCAACACTCAAGCTGATCAAATTAAATCTGCCTTTAGCTACTCGAAATGAGATTGTATATTGCAATGTTATCGATGGAATTTTTCTTTGATGGAGTTCCTGATGGACTGGATACGATGGAATCCGTCGAACTGGTCGCCAATCATCCAGTTTCTTGTGTCGTTCGACCTCGTCTCTGGTCTGAGCTTGATCTTAAAACGACGCTATGATCTTATCTTATCTCCTACTACATCTTCTTGGGTTCTTGGCATTCCGATTTCTTTAGATATCTTTCTTCCTACTCTAGCATGATACCCTTATCGTTTTTCTCGGGTTTGAGACCCATCATAGACTTTCAGTTTCATCTTATCTCTGTTTTCTTCTGGTGTGCTGCATGAACTCATGGTGTGTGCTGGGATATCCTTTCATCTTATCTTTCTTTGTATCGCATTTCTATCGTTCTCAGATGTGAACTTCTCTCTTGTCTTTTTACAAATAGATGGGATACGTTGTGTTTCATAAGTTATGTCTCTTGATCTTCATCCAAAAGTGTATAGGTGCGATTCTTTGCGCAGTGGTCTTCAAATAGAAATCAAACTCCCTGAACTGAGTTTTTAAAAAAATTCAAACTAATCTCTTCATTGATAGACTCTCAAAAATAGGCCCAATCCTGCCTATGCCCAACAAACTTACACATGAAGAGGATTGAGACATCGTCCATAACATAGATTTTTGCTTTGAATCAGTGCTTCACTTATATCTGAGACTGGAGTGATCAGGTATTGAGGAGTTCCCTTACATTTCGCCAAGCGATGTTTTTAATTTATTGAGAAAATTTAATTGATACAATATATAAGCAATAGCATAGGAATAACCTAGTAAAAGACCATGTACACGAATGGCTTCAAGCATTGAAATGATGCCGTAAGATTCTTGAGCACAGTAGATCAGCCTAGCTTTTGGTATCATTGAAGTAAAGGCGTGTCTGCGTGCAGGTATGTAGAAGAAGGATGTGCCCAGCTCAGATCGTGACTGTTTCTTTCAAATTTTGCGGACAATTCCAGAGTGGCCATCAGGAGACCCTTTCAATGGGAGTACGTGGATGATCACAGTATATTTTTAAATAGGTTGTACTTGAATGAAGGCTGGAAAGATGTAGAAAAAACAGTCCATGGCTGTAGGTGCATACGTAAACTTGGTCTAGTGAATACTCTCCTTGTGGTTGATCTTAGAAAAATAAGGCATGAATGTGCTCATGTGGTTTTGTATGATGGTATCATTTGAGACGGATGTATCTGCAGCCAAGGCTCAATATTGCATTGAGGCTTCCATCAATCAGATCGATTATATCGGCGAGATGCATGCATGGCAGCAAGGGCCGGCCAGTTGGAAGTGAGGAAAATTAAGGTTTTACTTGGTCACAATTGTATCTTGGGTTTTGATAATCCTGTTACCAATGGGCAGGTGTCTGTGTATCACACGGTCCAATTGAACAGACTTGAGGAAACCCTAAAGGCTGTGAATTGAGTATTGCTGAAGATATTCACCTTTTCAAGTGATAAAGATCATTGGACCCTCAGGCATTACACAAGACCAACGGATGTGTTTATCGATCTCGTTTGATTCCCTGCTGGCAAATCGGACCACATATGTATGATTACTAATTTTCTCCATATCTAATGGGGATCATTTGAGTTCCGGTTGAAAAAACGAGTGATGTAATGAACGAAAGACTGCGATCATCTTTCCTTTAAATCTAGAAAGATTCGTAAAGTATACGTACTTCAACGAGATTAATTTATTGCAGTTTATGAAAAGCTCATGGCATACCATATTACGTTCATCATGAGATGTGCACTTTTTCTTACCTTTATCTCTATGCAGAGATTTCTTACGGTCAAAGCTGTTGAGTCTTGCTTTGTTGATTGATAATTGCGAAATGGAAGCATTTACATCTCTGACATTGGATCGATTCTCAGGCCTCAATCAATTCGACTAGAAACCGGTCATCCTTGAAACCCCATTCTGAATCAGGATGTCTCGGTAGCAATGTGACTGATGTTGAGGTAAATTTCTACTATCAGTGAGACTAAATCAAGTGCAAATACGATGAGTTTTTTTTCAGCCGGCAATCACTTACTGCGTTTTTCCAATTTCGATAACAGATCAATCAATTGTTTTCTGAGGGTGGACCATCGACCGAGATAATTTTATGCCCAAACGCACGAATAGTGATAAAACAGACCATCAGGTTTACAGCAAGCAATCAATCTGTCAGTTTTCGAATTATGGCCAATAGATGTCGCGGTCTGATCGACTCATTATCTTCCTATCTTCTATCTGCCTGCTGCTAATGCAAGCAAAATCTGATATCTTTCCATGAAGCTCTACACATTAGGAAAACCGGTTGGGAATCAAAGAGCCATCCTGACTGTGGGATCAAAAGACATAAGTACTGCGGTCGAGAGTTGTAATAAATGCCATTATGTTTATCTGGGCCATGTTCAAATCAATGGAAACAGGCCAAAGTTGGGAATGCAACATGCGCGAGATGGAGGCGCAGGACTGGTGGAATTCGGGGGCAACGCGATCGGTCAGACGATTGATTCAATTCGGGCTTATGAACCGAGAGGATGGTGCGTGCTCCACGGTAGAGGTGAGTGTCCAAGTAGATTTCCAACTTATCATATCTCTTCGCCACAATGTTTCTTCTTGGATGGTGGAATGTGTAACGTATTCGAGCTTAAATCCCTTTGTATTATTTTTCTTCACAAGAGGGCACCACAAATGTAGATCATCCATCCTGTGTCTCAATGACTATTCGAAATAATGAGATAGGACCATCTGGCAATTCGCCTACTACTTTGACAGAACCGAGCGCCTCGACAAAGGATTACACTGATGGAGAATGGTTAGCTTTCCATGTTCATATTTTTCTTCTAAAATCGTGAAATTGAAAACACACACATTTCTCTGAACACATCTTGATAGGGCCGACGGAATTTCTCTAGCATGCACTCAGAGTCACGTGTATGGCAACAACATCACAGATGCGACCGACGGCGGGATTGTCCTCTTTGGAGCTCCGGGATCTCATATATATAATAACAGGATTGTAGCTCAATCCCGTGTTTTATTGGGTGGTATCAATATGTAAGGCAAATTTTGGATTCTATTGTTTGTGGCCTTTTGGCACTGTGTGATAAGAGACCATCCTCGTATGTTATATATTATAGCTGATCAAGGACTGGCGGGTGGGGCGTGATGATTTATAAGGGTAGATTTTGAGCCTTACAAAGGCAACTTTACCGGAGTAGTTGTAGAGAACAATACGCTCCATACCGATGGCGCTATGATTAAAGTCGGAATTGCGATGGGAACAATGGAAAGTCAAATTTCTAATCATCCAATCAAGTTATCAGTTTTGTGCTCATTGAGACTATGTTGATCCAAATTTTAGGTGTGGTGGTCAAGAAATTCATCTTCTGAGCGACCCTTCAATGGGATTGTCCAAGATAATTATTTCACATCGAGTAAAGATGGATACTTTGGATACGGAATCGCACTAGCAGGATATAATTCTAGTGTTGTTCAAGGCAACGTCTTCTCTCCTGAAGCAAAATTCGACGGTGTCGTTACTCCAAAATGTATCCCAAGGCATATTCCACCTGTCCCGCGTAATTTGACTTACGACCCCACAACTACTGAGAATGTCACGATTCAATCTACGACCAGTATCGACACATTGGTTCATGTGATATGCGTTGGCAATCTTAATGCCCAGGGTGGTACCAGGTTTGATTCGCTTCAATCTGACAACAAAAAGTTGACAATCTCAAAGGTTGATACCAATAGTAGTCAAGACTCGTACATTCTCAGTCGAAGATATATTCCTCTCTTTGTACCTCCCAAGAAAGAATACCCTCCCTCGCGATCTATGTAAAATCAATTTGTGATTTCTATTTAGATTTTTATCGTATGGTGTTTATATATCTGCATATCCGAGACTCAGCGCCATTTTTGAGCAAGAGTTTTTCTCTCTCTACAGGTCAAGCGTTCAACGCCGCCGTTGGAAGCAAGGCCAAAATCTATTGCTTATCCCTATCTCTGGTGTCGTGTTGTGTCAAATCAGACAGTCAATTTTAGCTCATCCCTACCTCTGTTGTCATGTTGTGTCAAATTAGGCAATCAATTTTAGCTTATCCCTTCAGTGCTTGAAAAATGGCCAGAGACAAAAAAATTTTTGCGCTTAGACTCGAGAGATACGATTGCAATGAGTTGGACTTGTACATGCCTCATAATCTTAAATATTCTCACTCTGTGACAACCTTTGATGGAGCAGTGGTTGTTTATCTTCTGCAGCTGAGATCCGCCCCATTTTCCACATTTTGGGCATCATGAACCCACAATAGTAAGGCACTATACAAACAATCAAAGAAAGCATGTCCCCCAGGCTGGACCCCCGGGCCCCAGTATTATCTTCTCTACCTTTCACCCTCCAGTGCAATCTCAAATCAAATTTATATAACGTTGATGAAGTCACAATGACTGAGTCAGAATTTGGCATAAAGGCTGCCTGAATGAACTCTGATCAACAATGTGAATGTTCAGAGAAGAAGCACTCTTCACAATTTCACAAATCACCATCAGCCAGAGTCCTGAATAATTCCATCTTTTGTTAGCTGATGATTTCAACAACAAATGCAAATAATATTGTCCTATGTATCTTATGAACTTGAGAAACAACTAAATACTTACCTCTCAAGCCTTGGTGTTTCTTTGCACAACCTCATACTATAATTATACTACACAGATATGAGCTTTGGAAAATCCCAAACAATCTTTCGGAACTTTTTCCTGTTGAGAGATACCTCAGACTCTCAATTATGTGTTTCAGCAGTTATGATACTTAACCCAAACTTACTAATTAGAAATCACATATGCACACATTAAATCCAAATACAGTTTAAGTTTCAATTAAAACCTTGACCCTAATTGCACCTCCCATTCAATAACACCACTCCTGGGATGTGTGTACAAACTCTTTTCCTCATCCGTCATACTACAGAAAGGAAAAGAGTAACTACTTCATTCAGTTCATCAATTCTCATTTATTCTCATTCTTTCTTATTTTTATACATAATTAGAAGACTAATCAAACTATGTATTCTGAACTTCATCTGTTATTCTGTTGAAGTTAGCCCAAGAGCTTTAGGCTAAAGCACCATCTCTGTCCTTATCTATTTTGATCTCAACCAAACCTTCTGAGTCAGAACAGAACATGTTCAAAATCTTTATCTCTCCTGCTTAATCTTTCTTATTTATAATACTGTATATTTTCTCTCATTCTGATGATGTAGGTTAGCATGTCGAGTATTTGACAAGAGGTGAAGTGAGACTCACCTCAGGATTTGTCATTGGGATAACAGAACTGTCAACCCTGAGCACATGTACATGTACTCAAAGGATGACTAAAAGATACAATAAACCTCTAAAACCATAATTACATACATATACACACTAAAAACAATATGTAATATATATGTAACTCATAAACATAATCACATCTCATAACTCAGTGTCAAGAGTTGAATATGCTTATATCAAATAAGATATATAATAAATTAAACCTTAACAACCATAACCAATAACAATTGGAAATCACCATGCAAACCAAAATAGTGATATAAACAAATATCACAAAAGTTAGGTTAAGAGAGAGGAATATATAAACCCTCCCTCTCAACCTCAGAGAAAAGCCCCAAGCAATTATTACACACTACTTTTAAGAACTAACCAAAGCTCAACTGAAGCATAAATCAAGAGTCTTATAATTATGAGACTAGTGATAGACTTCTCTAACTTTAATCAGTTCCTTGATTAAAAGTAAGTAATATACCCTTCACTCCCCTGGATCCTCTACTTCCCTTAAGTAGAAAATCAATCAAGGTTAGTGACCTCAACAACTCAGGCTAGTGACCTTAAGAAGAACTTCAGGCTGGTGACCTTAAGAACAACCCCAAGTTGGTGACTTTAAGAACAAACAGATTAGTGAACTCTACTCACTCTTTAATCTGTTAATAAGGATTAAAGGAAGGTCTTGTATCCAACCTTCAACAATTATAACTTTTATATTATAATTACAAATCTCCTTTTAAGGAGTCAACCAACTGTAGTCTGTCTGGATTTATCCAAACAGACTGTTAGTCCTTTTCCCTCTTCATTATTGTTTCTCTTCCTTAATTTATATTGTAATTACTGATTATTTGAAATAAAGAATCAAATAAAATATTATAAATACCAAATTCCAAACTTTAGTGAGCTTAGAGTACTCTAAAAAAGTACTCTACCCTCACAAGAACCCTCAAGACGTGTTTTGTTGCTTTTCATTTCCGTGTTACCCAAGACTCAAATTTCAATGAGTTTTGGACTTTGGATGTGTTGGATCTGAGCCCACTAACATCTGAGTGCCTCTCATTCTGATCAAAGTTTTGGAAAAGAGTCTGGAAATTTCTACTTCAGTGGTTGAAGTCTACTCTGCGCTACCTCTGATCATAGCCAGGGCGCACCCTGGGGCCTAAATGCTGGCTTTTGTTTTGTTTGGGCGGGATTCTGTTATACCACATCCATCTTAACTTGAACATAATTCAACCAAGTACCTCCTCAAACCCCCTGGATTCTTTGCACTTGGGACTCTAGGGGATGTCTTTGCAGTTGTTGGGGTGGGTTACAATAAAACTTAACTATAGAGAAGCAGCACTTTGAGGGTCTCTGCTTGCACACCAAAAGCCAGTGGTATGTTGCAAGTCCCAATCTAGGGCACTGAGCTTGCAAGGTGAAGAAAGTCCTGCATTAGCTTGTAGACTTGTGTTAAGTTAGACTTGCACCACTTCTTTCCATTACTCTTTTGAGTCAATTAACTCAGCTCTCTCAACTTCACAGCTGAATGGTGTTCCATAACTGGAAGAAAGCTCAGAAAACACCTCAATCAGCCAAAGCTGATCCATTGCAAGTTGACAATGAGATTGTTCTCTTCATTGAAAGTAAAAAATTGAACCTGAAGATGAACAATAAAATGTGATGATCAACTCAAAGAGAAGCTTTTTCCAGTCTTCCTCCACTGTAGTATGACAAAAGATATGCTTTTTGAGCCATTTTTACCATTAATCCCAATTTAATAAACCTCTTAATTCCTATTTTTTTCAATATATATATATATCTATATAAAGAAGAAAAAAGATTATTCCCAACAGAGAGGGCTTGTGTTAAGATAAGCTCACCTCGCTTGTGAGGGGATTAGAGTCTCAACAGGGGCCAGCCAAGGCAAACTCAACTGATTCACAGTTGAACATTTGCTCAACTCATGGCGATCATCAACAGGGACTCAAAGGTAACAGAGGGCAAACAACTCTCGCAAGACATTCCACTACAAGTGAAGCATGCCGATAAGAACCCAGCCAACAATCCAAATAAGATGTAATTTCCGAGATCTGAAACAGCTGAAACAAATAACAAGACAACAAAGAGCACATTGTCACAAAGAGACCGCTTCTTAAGGAAAACTACTTAAATAGATATCGATGACAAGCCAGGTTGCGGAGGAGTAGGATGAGAGATAAGGTGTAGTCGGAAAGAAAGAATTGAGAGAGGACAATTTTCAGAGTTGGAGAGGTCCATCACGTTCCCTTCTGTGGCGAACGCAACGTCATTCAGGGAGGCCCCTCCGGGTCCCCGCCCAACGAACGACCAAACTTCTGTTGGCGGTCGATAACAGTAATGGGAATTCATCCAATTACCAGTCATGCCCTCGATGGCACGACAGAAACATATACACAACACAGCCGATAGGGAGGGGTGTACATGAATCCTGCTCAAAAACAGCCGGGCCAAGCCCAACCGCTATTAAGTTGATCGCACCGTCATCTAACAAACATGACTTACTGGTCCGTGGACTTCTCACGGACCAAAGAACTTCTTCGTATGCAAAGAATCGAGTGTACGCTTCAGTCATGCGAGAAACGAGACAGACCGAGTTGATACGTAAAGATAGGGCAGATCGGTGCCACTGAGTGATTTGTAACTTAATGTGTTCGATGCAACATGTAAATTACGCAGGTCGTTGATAGACCCATTAAGGATGGGGGTGCTCATTGTGCTAGACATTGGAAAACAACATAAACCAAATAAGTCAGGTAGGAAAGCAGATGAAGACAAAGTGAAAAGTAGACTAACGCAAAAATTTGCAGCCCTCCCTAGGTGCCACGGCCGGTGAGCTCGTGGCGTAATCAGAGAATAAGATAAATTCTCCCAGTGAATCGGTTTGTCGTAGATAACAGAACCCGTAGTGAACAGTGACTTGAGTGGCCAATGGAAACGTCATCCATGGCAGCAAAGGCGGAGTGCGAACGTCGTATCGTCTCCAAAAAAAATTCGTCGTAGATAGCAGAACCCGTAGTAAACAGTAACTAAGTGGCCAGTGGAAACGTCATCCATGGCAGCAAAGGCGGAGTGCGAACGTCGTATCGTCTCCAAAAAATATTCGTCGTAAATAACAGAACCCGTAGTAAACAGTAACGAGTGGCCAATGGAAACGTCATCCATGGCAGCAAAGGCGGAGTGCGAACGTCGTATCGTCTCCAAAACAATCTCCATATAACAATGGACTAAAACCGAACTTATATCGGTAACGAGGGGAAAGGTCGATGAGGGAAAAACCGTGGAATGCGACAGCCGACTCTTGGGCATACTTGCAAAACTTCCAATCGGCGGCTCATGACTCAGACCCAAAACTATAACGACAGTCAAACAGAAATGTGCCCTGATGATAGAAAGGATAAAACCAGATAGGGATAAGAGGACGGCATAACCAAAAGAAGGGGGCGATTGAGGTCAAGAAAAAAAGACTGACTTGTGCACATTCTGCCGACCCCCGGAACCCGTGACAACACTTGTGCCCGTCTATACGACCCCCTTTTAGCATGAAGCAGAGTGATGAAGAGAAAGAGACGGTCAGCGAAAGATGCCAGAGAAGAGTCACGATTGGAGATGAGAGAGAATGATGAAGATGAAGGGAGATAAGATGAGTTTGTGACTGACCAACTCTTCAAAATGAGTTGCGAAGGGAACGAGTTGAGGAAAGGGAGGCCAGAATGGTGGAGAAGTGACCAGTACTTATAGTGAATCCTGTGAGTGGATGACGCGTCCTTTTTGAGTCGCTGCGGCGCATCTGTAGCACTGCGCTTAATATATGTAAAATACAGTTTCGGTTATCCGAAGCAAGGGTCAGACCAAAGCACAAAGGGTCTCATTCGGTGTCATTTGTATTGGTTGATCGATTTTGACATCCGGCATCAGGTTTCTAGTTCCATCATATTACTCGTACGCAACACTCCAATTTATCTCGGTTAAGTAGTGCATACATCAACAAGGCAGTCAAAAGTTAACACTTGATTCACCATTCGCTCGCTTATATCAAAGCAGATCGAGTCCAATAAATACCCCCCTTGGAGTCGGAGGAAGTTTGCGAGGATCGATCTAAAGTATCAAAGTGGAAATCAATAAGATGGAGAAGATAGATTTCCAAGTAGACCCTATTGACTTACCAAAAAAGCGTTTATTAGCATTAGGTATCGAAGGATCAGGTGAGTAAAAAGAAGAAAGTTTCGAAGAAGAGTTCAATCGATGATGATGAATTCATATTCTTACTTGCCTCATCATCGTCACAGAGTTTATTACATCATTTTTCCTGACTTAAAGTCTTTTGGACAAAAGCCAACAAGCTCGGTGTAGGAATCATCGAACATCTTCCAAATGGTCAAATCAACGTTTTATCCAATTTAAGAAAGACTTATGTCACTCCACCTGGACACGGTTTTCAACCTTCTGATACTGCAAAACATCATCGTGAACATATCATTGAATTAATCAAATCTTCAATCAAAGAATCTCAAATTAATTTAATCGATCTAGATTGTATATGTTATACCAAAGGTCCAGGAATGGGTTCACCATTACAAACTGTCGCACTTGTAGCTCGTACACTCTCTATGATGTACAAAATCCCGCTCATCGGTGTCAATCATTGTGTTGGTCATATCGAAATGGGTAGATTGATCACTCAATCTCCTAATCCGATCATCCTTTACGTCTCTGGTGGAAATACTCAAATCTTGGCTTACTCTCATCAACGATATCGAATCTTTGGTGAAACTCTTGATATCGCGGTCGGGAATTGCTTGGATAGATTTGCTCGGGTGATTGGCTTATCTAATGATCCAAGTCCAGGCTATAATATCGAACAAGGTGCGAAACTCGGCCAAAAGCTCATACCTTTACCTTACACAACCAAGGGTATGGATATCTCTTTAGGTGGTATACTTACCAAGGCAGAGGAATATACTCGTGATCGACGATTTCTTGGAGATCAACCTACTCGAGATGATACTCCATCCGACTCTTTAATTCCCAAGATCTATGCTTCTCCCTCCAAGAAACGGTCTTTGCGATGCTAGTAGAGATCACAGAACGTGCTATGGCGCATGTCGGTTCTGATGAAGTTTTGATTGTTGGAGGAGTAGGATGTAATGAACGACTGCAAGAAATGATGAAGATCATGACTGAAGAAAGAGGCGGAAGGATCTTTGCTACTGATGAACGGTTTTGTATCGATAATGGAATTATGATTGCACATACTGGTCTCTTACAGTTTCGAATGGGTTTTAGAACTCCGATCGAGAAGAGCTTGTACTCAAAGGTTCGTTTGCTTCAGTCATCATTTCATTCACTCAAGTCTCACATTTGCTTTAAATTGTTTTGTTATATTAGATTCAGGACAGATGAAGTGTTGATAAATTGGCGCGATTAGAATGTCGGAGCTTTTGTAATTATGATCTCTGGTATGTTGCCCTGGTGCAATACTACATAGACACAGCTCTAGAGAGTTGAATGTGCAGTCAAGAATAGAATGTATTCTTCTGGTCTTGAACAGACTCCAAGATCAAAATCAAATTCTTGTGCAACTTACTTCTGCTCTCATGTTTTTAATATGTTGTCCATCTGAGAAAAAATCCACAAGTTCCCAAAAAGGTTTTGACATTTGATTGGTATCAAAGTGAGGAGACTACAAAAATCAAGATATCTAATCAACTTTCCAAAATGGAAAGGCATGCAATCACATTTGTCAGAAAAAAGTCCAGTTTGTATCTCCCTAGGTTGTCATATAAGGTTCTTGTGTACTTGAAAGAATGATTATAAATTATCCATTTAGGACAAATGTTAAGTAAAGTAAGTAAATATTAGTTGAAATTAAATAAAGAGAATTAAAGATCCAAAAGGAACTGAAGATGGGTATTTAAATATAAATCTGACTCAGGAAGTAATAAATCTTCTATCTGACTAAGTCAAGTGATATTAAATAAAACAGATGCAACATAGAAAGTAAGAAGAAGCCAAGAATTGTGAAGAAAAGGTTTCAATCAGTCCTTGCAAGGTTTAACACTTTTTGGCTAGATGAACCTTTCCTGATTACTGCAGCGGGTGCAATACCAACTGAACCTGATTGACTATCATACTAAGACACCCAAGATAAAAATCTCATGAATATATGAAAATTTTTCAAAGAGGATGGATATTAATTGAAACAAGAGCTTTGGACTCACAGCAGTATAATAATTTTCCAAAAACTTTGAATGAAAAGATCCATCATCATTGTGAATCAGTAAACATAAAGTAAAAGGACAAGATGAGAGGGAACAAGCTTTACTTTTTGACCCATAATAAAATCTTGAAAAAGGTAATAAGATAAATGAGTGACAACTTCTTGAATAAGATCTATAAAAAAAAACTTACCTAGACCAGTACCAGATGGTGTACCCATAGCACTAACATAGCTATACCTCTTACGAGTAGATGCACCATAATAATGTGCTTGATCAACAGGTAAAACTTGCTGATTAGCAGATAAAGTAGCTTTGAATCCACCGAATCAAACTCAAGCTGAACAAAACAAAATTGACAAAAACAGTGTTTGCTTGAACTGAATTAGAAATCCTTATTAGATACATTGGGGTTTTTAGAACTTACTGTAGGAATGTGTCTGATTGAGGAATTTGGAAACATGACTAAACCATCATCCAAGATTGTTGCATTCGGGATCATAGCCACATATCGTTTGAATGCATCATCAGGTAAAAGCACAAGAGTTGTACCAGTATCCTACATGATGAAAGATAGAAAAAAAATATAAATAAAACAGAACAAAGATGGAGATTCTGATATGGATTGATTTCTTTATTGAATAGTGAAAGCGTACGATGATGCCAGCTTTATTTAACATGATTGATTTTCTTGATGCAGTTATGGTTAGATTCACTCCGTAATATGATGAAGCAGGTTTAGTTAAAGTCTTGGGTATCCATGTCATTTTTCCAGTAAATCTAAACTCAAATTAAAACACATCAGATGTTCTTGAGATTTAGAAATTTTCCTTAGATTAAGAAAAAAGAGAGAGAGACTTTAAAACTGACAAAGATCGTTGTACTCCACCAAAAGTTAATCTTCCATTCTGAGCAGTATTATTATGAGAGGGAGCAAAGACTGACATAGAAGAGCATCAGTTTAAAGGAAAAGTATGGAAGAGTGAGGGTTGATGAATGTGAATTTTCAAAGAAATACTCACAAACGCCTAAGATTGGTCGAGCAATTTTCTTAGCTAAAGAGATGATGAAGATAGATATATTAGAAATTCGGATCTGATTGAATATGATGAGAAAAATGATCCCTAACCATGGTATAAGGTATCTATTATGGTAGGTATCTGCTTTTTAGGCTCAGTCTGAGTTCCTACTGTGACTGAAAATGAAAATAAATGTGATGGGTTAAACACTTGATTTAATAACACAGCCAAGTGATAAAGACTCACGTCTACTTGGACCTACTCCCAAAATTCCATCAACATCACTGAAGCCAAATGATTCTGATGCAATCCCAATAGATTGATTGACAGAGATCGAAGGTGAAACTGATACCTTTTCCAACACCTCAGTTCCCCATGCGCTTCCAGACCCATAGCTGACTGAAAAAGTCGAACCAGTTGGAATGGTTGAGTGAGAGCTTTTGAGTCGTGTTCTCGACCCTACCCAAGTCTTTGATTGAATTTAACTAGATCAGTGTTTTGTTCGTTAGAGAGAATTGATGGATTCGAGTACTTACGTTGGAGCTTCCAGTATCTATGATGAGTTTGAAAGACTGTCCATGACTTCCTACTTTTATATCAGCCAAGTAACTCACAACTGCATTCGTAACAACAACAGTTGCACCAGGTCCTGAGTCACCTGCATCTTGACTGATATGAGGATGATGATGAGTCGGTGTCTTCAAATGATGTGCTCGGTTCCGGTCTCGTTGATAAATCTCTCTAGCAATGCCTGCACTGAATTGGAACGATATGATTTGGCCGAAGTTGACACTTTCGACGTTCGATCAAGAACTTCTACGTTGACATCGATGATACCCGTACTTGACTTATCTTTGGATCTGAACGCACTTCTTGGTACTGGAAATCTTTGTGCTTGAACATTTAAGAGGGTCGGGATGACCAAGACCGCTAGGATGACATTGATCCACTGCATACGGGCGTTCAAGACTAATTTTAATGTGCTTGAGCTCGTTTGAGTAGGCAAGATGATTCTCAATTGAGGAAAGAAATGCAAGCAGGCCTAAAAAAAGGAGAAAACGAAAGACACCTAGTGAGAAATTGTGAGGATGGTGTGAAAATGCTATGGATTCGTTTAAGAAGGAATGAAGACTAGAATATAATGCCGAACGTGATGGTTATAGTAGGTAAGTCTGTTTTTTTTTGGTAAAACAAGGGATGATATTCTAACTCTCATAAGTTTCCTTAGTTTGTACTTCCGTGATCCCATTTGTGGAGGTTGATGATATTCCAGTACTTTAATTTGATAATCCACCAAGTAAACTTGTATTGAAGATCAAAATGATAACCACCGATTTCGTGAGCTCCGTATTGGAAATAGCCATCTCTATCGGCTCTGAGGAGCAAAGTGAATACGCAACACTCATTTGGTTGGAGAAATACCTCCAACGCGATGATGGTTTCTTGATGAAGAGAGACGTCGGAGCTTATGATCGAATTTTAAGGTCATCGTGATTTGACGACTTTCATTCAAACACTATTTGACAAAATGATCTATTCATCCATCCACCAATTCCTGAACTTCTTCCTCTCACTTACTTCCGTTGACTTTCAAATCATGTCCGATTTGATTCATCCAGCTCATGATGACTGAATTAAATAAACACATCCCTATACCTTATACTAATCTCGACGAAGGATATATTCGGAGTTAGGAGATTTGATGACCTTGTGAGTCCCACTCCTGTGTAGGTTGTTGGTTTCGAGCTCGATTTGAGCGTCATAGCACATGTCATCAACTTGGCGAAAGCTGATCTACATCATGACGTTTAGCAAGATCAAGAGTCTCGGAAACCCCTCTCGACGTTTGGAGTAAGTGGTATGATTAGGGACCCCAGTGAGCCTGGAAAACCCCTCTTTGACTCTCCACCAACAAATGCTCTCTGATATGGTAAGGTAAAATTGGTGTAGTAGAATGTTTCCTGTAGTTTGGAAATTTTCAAACTGCCTGTAACGTCAACCTCAACGCCATCTCACTTTTTGAAGCGGATTGACGATGTTCAACCCTATATACGATGGACAATGGAAGACTCCTCTCGAGTGAAACCGATAGGATATGTGGGACATTGCAATAAGCGATTCTTTACAGATTTATCAAGCAAAATCAAGCGTTAGTTGAGGCCCAGTGTATGAGCTGACAACGGCATCAGATTCGAGAGTTTGGTGGGTTTCTTGTTGACCGTGGTGGTGAAGGATTCTTGATGGGCTGATATCATGGGTTTATAGAGGCCTACATGTAGCTTTACATGAGCTGGTTGCTGAACTTGAATTTTGATAAATACAAAATCACTGCGAAATTGATTCAGAAGCAAATCAACGATCTTCATCAACGTTATTTCTGATCTGGATACCTATGCAGTGATTGAAAATGACGTCTTCTCCAAGTCAAATGCTTTGGATGGAGACCTCAGATAAAGATGTACAAAGCGCATTACGAAGTTGGACTAATGAACTTGAAAAGAAGGGTACAGAGGCAATCAAAGTTGGATTACCAGCCAAGGTTCGTTTCATCTGAACTTTGATCATGAATGATCAAGTTGAGCTGATATTGGATTACCTCTTGATTTAAAAGATTCTTGCTCTTAATGCTATGATCGAGGAAGGGCTCTCTTCCAGGTTAAGGATCATCATCTTGCGGCTTCTGAACTGGTTTAGCTTCCCCTGCGATCGAAGCAGAGGCACCGTCTTCTGGTCGAAAGAAAGAAAAGAAAGTGACAAACGGAAAGGAAACTGCTGCCTCTGTGTCTTCCCACCCGCCAGAATCTCCAACAGGTCTTGGTGGCATCAAAAACGCGTCTCGTGAGCAAACCATTTTGCTACCCATCAAGTCCAAAATATCACCCGTAACAATGAACATCAATATTTCAGATATGGCTTCTAATGTGGGGGTCAACTCGCAATACATCTCAATGAGAAAACATTGGGAAGAGTTGATCAACATCACCAACGATATCAAGATATACATCAATCTATTAGTCCCAAGATCGTACGTACCATCACCCATCAACTCGCCTTCACATCATTGTTTTTGGGAGACACAAGCGCTAAAATCACTCGAACAACTTCAAGGAAGATGGCGATACCTTTGGAGTTCAAGTTCAAGAAGAATGTTTAGCCGAGCTTGGACGGGCACAAGATAGTGCTTACAAGTTTGGTCATTTTTTTTTGCAATGTTTGGAAGATGGATGCCTTTGAGATTGATCGTATGCTTGTTTCCTTTTTTGATCAGCTTTTGGACTCGCAATTCAAACATCACGCCGCTCGTGCAAAGCTAGCTTCCAAATTAGTGAAATACCCAACATCGAAGATTATCAATTAGCGCTTGTGAGTAGATGGTGTGAATTGGTTATTAGTCTTATGATTGTATCTTTGACTGATTCCTATTTAAACTCTTACACTTCTTCTCTATAGAAAGAACATGATAGGAAAGCTTCCTACCTTATCCAACAACATGCTATAGATCTTCGAAACATCTATACATGTCTTACTGATCTCTTACATAAGAATATTGTTAAACTTACTAAACCAAAAGGTGCCAATTCTGAAGCAATGTGAGTTTTGTTTTATCTCATTTGATCGAGGACTTGACAAGATTTATATACTGAAATGGAGCTATTTGACCTTTCAGGTACTGAGTCGCGGGGCATATCACTACCTGATGTGAAAGTACCGAAATTGATACGACAGGACATGGACAAATCAAAAATGCCTACTTGAGCCTGTTGTTGGCTAAGTTTTTATAATCACCTTTTACATTTCAAGTTGGAGATATGTAGAATAACAGTATGAAAGTTTTTTAGGTGCTATGCTAGCGCCTGTGCAATTGAAGTACACACATCTTTTCAAACTCTGCCTTCACAATCATAGTTTGTGATGTACAGCCATCGGACTACAAGAACAAGCCAATGAGATGCATAAATCTGTTATATAATTTATTTGTGATATCCCTTTCTTCGAGATATTTAGAACAGTCTTTCATCCTCTCATTCTGCAAGAGCTTAACTTTGTACATTGTTTGCGGTAAAAGATGAGTGATGAGATCATTTGATCAGGTAAAAAGAGATGAAAAGGACCCTATTGATCGAGATTGAAACACTCGATACACACCTTTGCACACCTTCAAAACCTCCGGTTTGGCAAAAGCTATTTGAAACCAGATATAAATCAAACTGAAAAAAGGGAATTGGATCAGATATGAGTGTCTGTTTTGCCAGAATTGAAATTCAATAATTCTTCTTGAGATTAGCCAACATCAAATCTTCGTTCAACTGACTTGAAAACATTCAAATCTCTTTTTTAACACGTCAAAAGTTGATTTATATAGTGTCAAATAACTTTAAGTCCACTGTCTACTTCATATTGTACTCCTCCTCTCAAGTATTTATTTCGTGGTTTCATGAAGATTCGATCTTTGCCAATTCTTATGAGTTTTGACTTTTGCAGGTTATTTGAGATCGCACAAGCCCTGAGCAACTGCCTCCTGAACAATGATATCCTTCATATTATTGGGTTTGTAGTAAGCATTCTGTGGTAATGTGATAGAAGAATGTTCTGGTGAAGTGTTGAAAGAAGTTGATGACTAAAATGAAAGTGACGTAATCAAGCTGTTGACCATTTCTATCCTTTATCAGACCAACTCTTCTCCCAAAATCTTTTCTCCTTTCAACTCTTTCTTTGATTTAAAAACTTTTCATTATCATCATCATCATCATCAATGATGAACTTCATACTGTACTCATGGTCTCCTTGCTATTGATCATATGAGTTGGAATGTCATTTTTGGGAAAACAAGATCTGCAAGGAGTGATGTGGTCAAGGTGATGAAGTGAATAAGTTTTGAAGTATATGTAAAATGACTTAAGGTCAGAATTGAAATTAGCTTGAGTTTTCAATTCAATTCCAATTATTATCTCATCTCCTTTTTGAAATCAGCAACATCAAGATTGAAAATTCGATTGCAAAGACTCATTCTCTGGTCTTCTTTAACCTAGTATCCTATATTGGTCAACTCTTACCAATTTATTGGTCTTTGCTCATAATTGGTTTCAAGTGATTTGTTTGTATTCTTGACAGAAAACAGATCTTGACATTCAGATTTACTGCTTAGAATCACTGGTTCATACAAATCAAATCAATTATCATCATGTCAAGCCGTTGGCGTGAAAGAAAGGGTACGTTTTACCACACACTTACTTAATTACAGACACTTCACTTTGACTTCAATTCAATGTACTACCACTTGCAATTCCCTCCTTCTCAATAACCTTTTGGATTCGACCCGATTCCGATCGGGGTGAATGTGGCTTTCAGATCTGATCTGAGCTTCTCTTATCCTCTGTTCCCAAACTAATATGACTTCATACTTTCTCAATCTGAGCTGTTGTTCGATCATCGGGCTAACTCTCATTCCCTTGGTGTGATTCGAACTTTTCCAGGACAATACGTTTCAGCTGGTGAACTGCAGTAGGTCATTTT